>VUQK01038889.1:0-34537 GCA_015106715.1 Bujurquina vittata | reverse complement strand
AACCTGGTGCAGGTCTACAATTTTGTTTCTGGTGTCCTTCGACAGCTCTTTGGTTTTCGCCGTAGTGGAATTTGGAGTGTGACTGTTTGAAAAACATGAAGGCTTCGGTTAAAGTACAGCATCTTTCTTTTTTTAATTTTTTTTTTACAGTGAGTCCTGCCAGATTTAAAAGCGATAGCACCAGTGCACATTGTTGTCATAACATGCATATACAAATGATCTATGGGGTCAAATCCCGGGTGAGGACAGTCTGAGTGTAATGCAGTACATACTGTTGGTTTAGGCAAAGATACCGACACATCAAGAATCGTGAACCTAGTTGTGTAGTTTGACTGTCCACACTTTTGTTCCTGACTTCAGCTATTTTTGACCTCTGAATGTTCCTACACATCAATTCCCAAAACATTTTAGGATAGAAAAAAATACATTTTCTTCAGCGTAATAGAATTTGACACATTTATGAAAGAATCAGAATAAATGTCTTTCCCTTTTTCCATATAAGAGGTGATGTCAAGCAGTATCAATACTGCCCACAGTCACAGTATCAGTCTCCAAGTACCGTCTCTCTCAGCCTGCTCAGTCTAAAGGACGAACAGCAGGGTCCATTTCTCAGAGGTGTGGGTGGCCGGCTGCTTGCCCACCCATCAATATCATGCAAGTATTTTGCTGTGACCTGCCATCCGTGTCCCTTCAGCTTAGATCAATAACATGAACAGATTGTACACCCTCCTTCCAACCCCCATCTTCTTCTCTCTGTGGGATTAGTGTGTGCCTTTTCAACATCATTATCATATATCCCCCCCTTGAAAGGATAGTGTCAGCTAGACTGTTGAAACACCACAGAAATTCAGTTGACAGGATACCCTCTGTGGGATATAACAGCATACATAGTTTAGTGTAACTGATGCAGCACTTAATCGATCTACTGTAAATGTGGGTTTTTGTTATTAATTTTCTAATTAACATCATAGTGTAAGTACACGCTGTGATCTGTTAACAGATTTCTGGGGATAAGGCTTGCTCTTGTGATTTTATGATACCTACAGCAGCTCCCCAGAAACTGTGTAAACAATAATAATAATAATAAAAAAACAGAACAGAAAGAAACAGGAGAGCATCACTCACGCACATTGGGTCAAAAACAAACCAAAGAAGATGGGCCACACACAGCAGGTCTCAGTGGAAAAGAGGACACGTGGGATGAAGGGGGAAGAGAAAAAGAGGAAGGAGAGGTGTTCACCTTGAGAGTGCTCATCCATTACAGAAAGGCTGAGGCCCGCTCTGTCACACTGTCACAGTGATGCCACCTCTACACCACCCGAAAGGTCACCTAGCACTTCACTGTACTGCTTCAAACACACACACACACACACACATTTGTGCATTTACACGAACGCAGATGGACACACTCCCATCTGTCGCCTCGCTGCTGACAAGTTAGCGCTGCAGCCACACAGACGCAAACAGGCACTGATATGCAAACACCTAGAGTGTGTATGAGAGGAAGATAATGTTTCACCTATCGCACTGAAACAAAAAAGTAATCATAATATTTTAACTCCCTATGTTTCCACTATTTTATATGTGCTACTTTATTTACAGTAAATGAACACTGGTGATGAAAGGCGTTGCCTTGCACAAAGCCCTCTCCTCTGCAGTGAACGATGAGCACATATAATAATATTTCTACATTTGAAATCACACCTTTATAAAAGATAAGGCTTTTGTGTGAATCCAAATTGTACCAGATTTTACACAGTGACCTTCAATATTGCTCTCATACTGGAGTAAACAACAGAGAAAAAAAGCACAAGGTTGGCAGCAGGATTGAATAAATTAGCAGGAACAATGGCACCGCTCCACAATATTATACGCTATGTCACCACAATATGTACCATTCAATAAAATGTTTACTAATGTTTTTAGTTTTAATTTTAGATTTCTGTCTAGACTTAATGTACTTAATGCACACTCTGTTCTCTGTCTTTTGTGCATAATGACTAAGTGCAAGTGGTGTAAATCTGACAACAATCACAGGACAATAACTAGCTTTCAGAGTGCAATGATATAACAGAGTGAACAAAAAAAAACAAACCCAAAAAAACAAATAACAAGAGGCTGGAGGAAAGCAATGTTATACTTTAATTTTTATTTTACGCTGCAAATTGTCTGAGGCTATTGTTCAGGCAGTCATCTAGCAACTTTACTCATCAAAAAGGATAACACACCATAATCATGTCATTTGTTTTGAAAAATAAAAGGGTAGAAATGCTTTTAACATTATGAGCTTCATCCCAAAGAATATCTACATACAGCTTGAAACTACAGTTAATGTAACAGCAAAACTAAGGCTTAAGTAACGTGAGCCTAGAGACCTGTCAGCAAACATCTGGCAACCACCAGTCAGTCACATAGGAAACGTCTGTAGTCCATAAATGGCTGGCGAGTGATGTCTGGAGGGTGCTGGCAGGCGCTACTGTGAAACTGGTCACAAAGAGGTATACGGTGCTAAGCCAAAAACCACCCTACTTCGCAGGTTGCCCCAGTCACCCATATTTTGCATGGAAGATGGCGACTTGCCTCCAAACACTCACTCAACTACTCATTAAAGAGTCAAACTGTGAAAAATGTGACATAAATAAGACAGGAAGAACATTCGCCTTCGAAGTTTAAGTTGTGCCTGCTGCAAATAACACATTTTGGAAGGCAAAGCTCCAAAGTCAAATTTCCCCAGTTTCCAGTTTGAAATGCATTTTAAATGACCAGCACTTGCAGTCAAGTTGCAAAGCCATTACACAGAGGTTTTTGGTGCGGCCGCGTCTTTGCAACTAGTTTCACCCAGTGAAAGTCAAAAACCTCCAGCAACCACTTACCAAGCACCAACACATTTTTCCCTAGTGACCAGAGGGTGCCAAGGTGTCATTGTCCTGGGTCAGTTTGTCCAGCACTTGAGGGTTTTTTTTGGTCTTTGTGTTTATTTAAATATTCCATGAGATTCCTGGTTTGCTTTTTGCTTATATTGTTTCTTGTGCATTTTCCTCTTAGATAATCTTGTTCCACGCTCCCAGTGCTTTAGTTTAGTTTCCTCCCTCTGTGTTACCTTGCTTCTGTGTCAGATCCCTTATGTTTAGTTAATTCACGTGTCTGTCCACAGATTTTGTGTGATAATTCTCACTTTCACAAGTTTCATCAGATGCTTACAGTTAACACGTTTACCTGTAATGTGCTAGACAACACAACCACCAACAAAAAGCCAGATGTTGCAGTTTACAGCTACATCTGTGCATCCCTTTAAACTTTAATGCACTGTGTGAACATGGAATGTGAAGAAAGTAACAAACTAAAGAAAAAACAATCTAAATGTCTCAGTAAGGTGTTGGGCTAATATTAACTTCAAAAGCAACTGATCAGCACACATGGCAGTCGCCTTTTTTTTGTGAATGTGGTAAAAATTCTGCACTTTGTCCACCTGGGCAAAAAGTACCATTTGTGCAGACTCTTTGTCATTAAACATTATGAATGTGAGCTTTATCGTTGAGCCTCACTGAGTATGCATGTTTCTACATACTGCATTTAATCTCTTCTTGCAGCGGCAACTCCTCCTACACAAGGAAATGTGCTAACTTGTCATTTTAAGATGTTAAAAAAAAATGCAGAAAAAAATTTTTTAAAAACTTTTTTACATATGTATTCTACTGTAGGTGTAGGAAAATTTGATTACAATCCTTGATTTTTGATGTGCAATCAAACAGCTAAATGACATAGTGGTGCAGTGGTTAGCGTTTTTACCTCACAGCAAAAAAGTTCCTGGTTGAAGCTTGGCTTGGATTCTTTTGGTGGATTTTAAATGATCTTTCTCCTCTCAACCCTGACGTTGTTCTATCTGAAAAAGATCAATAAACCAGCTTTTTGGACTGCAAATTTTGCTGTAGCACCGGTCCTTCTATTGGAGCAGCGAGTCATGTTTGTGTTGTGCTTTGGTTTCACTTAGGGCACGATGTAACATAACTGGGGGCTCGTCCTTGCTGTTTTTCCTCATGCATGTTCAGGTTAGTGCTAGATATAATGTAGTCTTAACATTACACACTTCAGGGTTGTTGCAGAGCTGGACCCTGTTCCAGCTGTACTGGAGCAAGAGGATCACCAATTGGAATAACCAATTAACCTACCATGCATGTCTTTGGACTGTGTGAGGAAGCCGGAGTACCTGGAGTGTACCTGGAGAACATACAACTCCACACAAGAAGGCCCCACTTGACCGGTAAACCCATGACCTCCTTACTGTGAGGTGACAGTGAGAACCACTGCACCACTGTGCCCTCCCAATGTGAATCACATGTTAGCAATATTTTCTAGGCCCACTAAAAATCATGCAGGTAATCTGGATTACTTTATTTTATCAGTGATCTAAATGAAGTGATTGCAACTGATAACAGCCATTTAATGAGCTGATTACATTGGAAGTAGGTGTATATAACTGCGTTCTTTAAAAAAAAAAAGAGAGAAAGAAAGGAACAGTGAGGACAACACTGCTTTATTTTGTGAACGAGTTTACACCAACTCGTTCACACGGCCATAAGTTGTCACTTATGTAACCACTGGTCATTTTTACAGTTTTAAGAACAATTAACTACTCCTGCAGTTCTGCTGAGATCAGACAGGTCATTCACCTCCTTCAGAAGAGCAATTCAACTTAGTTTTAGCTGTTGGAGGAGTGTTATCTTCTGTAGCTCTCTCCCACTCTAGCCAACATCACAGTTTATGTTCTAATGTTCTGCAGAATAGAATGTTACATACAACAAGACAGAGAGAGAAGAACATTAGCCATTAAAGTGCAGAGAGTGAAGTGGAGGGCTGCAAAGATTAGAGAAGGAAGACTGGTAGTGTGTGAGTGAGTCAGAGAGGTGAGAGACAGACTGAATCTGCTTCTTTAGGATCTGGAGAGAACAGGTGGTGTTATGATATCTGCACAGTGCTTTAGCGGCTGCCTCGCACAAATGTTCATCAAAGCGTCCAGTTAGCGGTTACCTCAGCATCTGCTTGCAGAGAAGAGCCTCACAGCAGGACATTTAAGGCCATCAGTAACCCAGTAAATGTGCCGGCTTTCTGCAGCATGGAGCTCAACAAAGTGCTTTTTAGGAGTGGCTGGTCCTAGATCAATGAGGAACCTGTAAATTATGAGTAAATTTTTTTTATGAATAATGTAAATATCAATAGTCTGGCTGCCTGATATTATGCATATTTGCTTTTTAGGTTTTTTTTTTTTTTTGGGGGGGGGCTGTTTAATTTTAGTATCTATTATCTTTCATATAAACATATTAAAGCAAGGAGAAAGGTGGGGAAAAAAGTGGGAATTATTTTTTGCTGATAAAATACAATTCTGACCACTGAAATAATGACTTTACTAAATCATCCAACCTTGGGCTTTGAGACACACCTTCTTAGCTGTTTCCAAATTTATAGTCCATATTTTAGGATTAACTTTAAATATTAAAAGCATAATAATCAAACTCACCAGTGATCTTTGAAAACTGTCAAATTGTCCTCACGGATATGTCTGTTTCTCTGTTCTGATTCATAGCACAGCTCACTGATAACTTGCATCAGCAATTCATAATGTCCTCCAGACAGTGATCAATAGGTCTGAAGTGCAGTTTCAATAAACATCATTAATTATCCACAATAGGCATAAAAGCTGTCAAAGGTATTACAGCTTTATACAACAGTTACAGCTCTTCTCTTACTCTTTTTTTGTCTACAAAAAAGTGAGCTAGATACCACACCACTGATTAGCTCCATGATTAAAGAAGAGTTTCCATAGCAACTGATAAATCACATTCGAATTGACTAAAAGCTGTGTAACTGCTTAAGTATAATTTTGTTCTGAAGGCATACAAAACATTTAGGAAAAAAAAAAAATTTTGTCTCAGCTACCAGTGATCTTTATACACATTTAAATGTATGGAGTAGCCAGTGTCTGTTCAAGAACTCTCTCTACGTGTGTGTGTGCGTTTAGTTTAGTGAGTTTAGTGAATTGTGGCTGATGCCTTATCAGAACATTGACTGCAACCCATTGACCATCCAAGAGCTTCATTACTGGCTGATTCTGAAAATCCCAGGAATACTGCCATTGATGAACAATTTTCGTCCAGTGCAGACGATTGCTGCCATATTTCCACATGGCATCTATGATATGACAAAGATTATGGAAAGACTATAATAACTAGTTTTATTATAGTTAGGCTTAGGCCCCAGTCACACAGGCCTAGAAGCCCCTCAGTAACAATCTGGCAACTACCAGTTGCAATAGAAAAATCTGTATTCCCCAGATGGTTGTGAGTGGTTGCTGGCAAATTGCTAAACCCTCATTCATCCAGACTTTTGCAAGTAGGAGTGTCCTTATTATGATAATCTCATCCAATGGGGTGTGGGCACCTTTCTCTTTGCACGGGGCAGCTGTTCATGCAAAAGTTGTCTTAAAGAGAGGGTAGCCATAAAGGTAGAGGAACTCCAGGGTAGTGTTTCAGACAGAGGATGAACTAAAGGGCAGAATTATGAATCATGCAAAGCTACTTAATACAAGTCTAACAAAAAATTTGGGGAAAAAATGAAAAAGTAGTTCTCTACAAAGCCGTATATTCAGTTGGAAATGATGATTTCTAACCAAGGCCCAACATAAATGAGTTACCTGGTAGTTACAAAGAGCTGTATCAATCCAAGCCCATGGAGCAAAGGTAACACAGAGGTGATGTGCAAGCACTCAAGCTGCCAATGCACCTTTCAGTCCAACAGATTTCATCTTTTGGTGCATCTTTTGGTTCTTGACTAAGCCCTCATTTCTGTTGCCACTGTAAGGAAAAAAATAAGACTGTTGTCACAGGTTTAAGTTAATTTGAGAGCTATAGCCTCCAGGAACAGGTGGAATTCTGTATGGGATAAGGACTGTGCTCCCCTTCCAGCTTATAAGAAAAAATAAATACTATCAAAATTTTTAGGTCCCATGTGACCTTATAATGATGGAGCCAAGTTTACCTTATTTTTTTTGTCTCCTTTCCTGTAAGACACCTGGTAGTTTGGAAAGGTTAAGCCACTCCATAATACAGCCTGCGCCCAGAAAAGTACAGCGTACTTACAATGTAAAATGGAGAAATATTGTTTATTTTTACACAAAAATTACAAAGAAATTATACAGTAGTTAAAATTACTAAATACACAATTACTTACAATGTACAATGTAAAATACATGAAGTTACACACTGCTTAAAATTACTTACAAAGTATTTAAGGCTATAATTTGTGTCTCCTTTCCTGTGAAATACCTGAAGTTATGCAGTGCTTAAAATTACTCATGCACTACCTAAAATTACTTATGCACTACTTAAATTTATTTACAGTATAATTATTTCTTTGTTTCCTGTAAAAGTCTGACTTGTTACCCCCTTTTCCTAGTGTATCTTCCTTTAAGTATTTGAAGGTAAATATAATTACATTTTAATAAAATACTGTAATTTAACTACAGGGGAATCAATTCAGTTCAGTTTCATTTATATAGCGCAAAATCACAACAGACAGTCGCCTCAAGGTGCATTACAGTCAGGGCTACAGTGGAATTAGTGGTGGGCTGTTAGTGTTACCAAACCTGCTCAAGCATTTTTTCTTTGCTCAGCATCTTTTGGAAATCAAACAAAAGACTGAATTCTCTGTCAAATACAAACCCAGGTTTTCATCACGAGTTTTCAGGTCAAAAAGTAAAGTTTTCATTTGCATGCTACTCATCACTATTTTAGTGCGTTAGAAGAATCACTAAAACTGACGTCATTATTGAAAAGGATTTGGTCTGCTTGAAAAACTTGGCATGTATGTTTGCTTTGCTATTCAGCACTCAGTCATTTTTCCCGTTTACACAGCAACTACTACTTACACAGCTTTGCCAGAACCGCTCAATTACATCTCTCTACCATAACCTTTTATAAATAATGCTGCCCACATCTACTGTATTATACACATAAAATACACATCATAAAAACATAGGTACGCACACTTTAAGCTTAAGAAACAAATACTGGATGAATTACTGGTACTACATCTTAATGGCTCGACCACACGCCCTCCAGCACATTTGCTGCCCTGTGGTTGTTTCATGCTGGAAATGTTTGGTCAGACATGTACCTTCTACAGCTGACAAAGCTTTACTTGGGCGAAAGTGTGCCAGCGACTCCATTTTGCGTTCCCAACTTCAACACCGGAGTGCAGGATGGAGTCACAGTAGGTTTCTTTCAAACCTATGTTTGAGAAAAGGCAATGAATTATCTACCAGTGGACTCAGGTTAATAGGTAGTCTTGAATCACTTGCACAGGTAAAGGAGGAAAACTCTTTCAATTAACAAAACAGACATGTACTCATCATAAGAAGACCCAAGAGCCGTTTATGTGCATGATTACTGGAAACTTTTAGTTAGTCACGGCCAATTCATTGTTAACTGAGGTTTTGGCTCCTTTCAACTAAATGACTACATAGAAAAGAAGTGAAGTCCTAGAAATGAGTTTAAAAGCAGTGAAGGTTTTAGTTTCGTGGCATTGTTTTTTTTTTTTTAAGTGTAATGCCAAATGGCAAAAAAACAGGCCCTAATCTGTGCAGCATCGTGCCACTGGGTTGAATTTAATATATTATTAAAAACAAACAGTCTTTGACATTTAAGTGGAAACAAAAACCTACAACAAAAATACACTGCAATACTTTCTGAGTGTGGCACTGGTACAAATTGCACTTCATAAAAGACTTTCCCGGAGTTTTGAAATGGGTCTTGTTGTGTTCAAAGAATGGACGGCTTTTGATTTGTCTGCAAATTAGCATGAGAAAAATATTCCAAATGCAAGAGCACAGGTCACTTCACTGTGCCAATACAGAGGCTGGGAAAGAAAGGGAATAGAAGAAATGAAAAAAGGGAGCGAAATCAAAAACTGCGGAGCCATTTTCGCACATGCACTACAGCCGTGAACTTTTCTTGTAATTACCTGAAGGAGCTGTATGTGAGAATGCAGAAAAGTCCAAATCAGCCGGACCTGGCATTAAAAAGACTTTATTCTGCCAGCTCCTAAGTACAAAGACCGTGTAAAGTCTGATTGAGTCCTGTTATAAATTGCCAGGAGAATTCACAGTGAGCGAGTGCGTTCTGCTTTCTGCACGCTCTGCCCAGACACCACCCTGCCCCAAAACCAAGCAGCATATTTCCACTAGTGAGAACAAATCGGACTCAGACGACATCCTGTTTGCGCTACATCGTGAAAAAGGGCAACTTTGGACAGTGTCTCATTCTTCTGACATTGTTCTGGGTTCGTATGTGAAAGCGGCTTAAGATTACTGTGTAATAAGTGTCAGAGACTGCTGACAGTCCGAGCCAGTGAAACCTGCAGCAAATAGACTGCAGACTGAGAGACAGAAAAGGGGAGAGGGAGAAAGAGAAGAGAAAAGGTTAATTGTATCCAAGAATACTTACGACTGTTTGCATTTTCCATCATTCAGCAGGTCCCACCTTAAGGTTCCTTGACCTTTTGTTTGCTGCCTAATGAAACTAATGTAATAAATCACACTGTGACACACCTCCTCCTTCTATCCTACTCTTACTTGTGTATTTCCAGTCGCTGGAAGTCCATGTGCCATCCCTCCCTTGCTCGCTCCCTTTCTGTGTTGGTGTGTGTGCTCCCCTTTTTGCAGACTCTAGGCCTGCATTAATAACAGTGACACTCCAAACGGGGGAGATAAAGGGAAATGAAGATGGGAACCAGAGTCTCTCAAAATGTGCACTTCATCTTGTAGCAGACAGTCTCTGAAACAAGGGGAGGGGGATGCCAATGACTGGGGAGGAAAGAAGAGAGGGAGGTGTTGAAGGAGATGGAGAGATTTCGAGATGGTGGGAAATGAAAGGGAAATGGGTGAGGTCAAAATGTGAGGTGGCTTAGCTTGAAGGAATAAGTGAGGAAGGGGGGGCAAGTTGTGGTAAAGAAGCTGAAAGAATTATTGTGAGAAATGGTTGGCTGAACGGTCTTGATAGCCAGAGCAGTTGGAAAAAGATTGATGGAAGTTGGCAAATTTATAAGGTCACCACTGAGCAGAAAAGCAGTAAAATAAAATAAAATAAAATCATAAAATAAATGGATATATAAATAAATATAGCACAGATCTCTCTCACTCACACACACACAAAACTCTGCTCATACATTCCCATCCAAGTCGAGTGTTTTAATCAGCAAAGTCTAAATTTATTTTTCATCACCTTTTTGTGACATTAGGCATAGTGACTTCCCTATGATTGGCATCGTTTCCACACTGTCAACAGATGGTGATAAACATTAATGATGGTCCACTGCTAACAGAATTAAAATAGTTATTTTTATTTTTTTTACCTTGTAGTGACATAAATGGTACATTGATACCAAGTGTAATTGTTATTTACATGGTCACACACTGTTACAATATTGCATTCATAACATTGGGAGAGTCCTTACATGCTAGACAAACAGAATCTACATATTAAAATTTTCAGGGTAAGTTGTTGCCTAGCATCCTGTCCCGTGAAAACTACGTGTCTCCAAAGTTTGTTTTTTCAAAAAATAAGCAGAATTGGTAAAACTATCTGTATCTTTAATTAGTAGAATTGCCTCAGCTATCATTTGCTCGCTGCATTCGGGGTTGCCACAGCGGGTAACTCTGCATGTTTGATTTGACAGGGTTTTATACCAGATGGTCTTCCTGATGCAAACCCAAAGGGGATTTGTGTCTCCAGCTGGAAATGAACCAGCAACCTTTTTCTTGCCAAGTGAATGTGTTAACCACCGTTTTAAAATTAACAGTGGATCACCTGATGACCAAGGTGGCAATTTAGGCCAGCATATGACTGAAGGTCGCATCGGAAAAATGCACGCGTCTGTTCAGAGTATGATGGTTTAATTGTTTGTAAGCAATTGTGGCTAAAACAGAAGAGCTGAAATGGAAGAGAAATGCTCACTTGGTCTTGCTCTTTGCTACTTTGAAGGAAGGAATGAAATACACAGAAGAAGCTTATAAAATGTTACCAAGGGCTCTCCGGCACCATGCGAAAGGCATTACTAGTGATGCGATAAACCTGCAGTTCCCCTCAGCTCTATGAAGCTTCATTCCACTTGCTCTATTTTTTTTCTTTAGGGTCCACAAGTTTTGTTAGTCTCATTAGAGTCATTTCAGTAAAAATAACTGAAAACTTATGATATATTACATGTCCAGGAGCAAAATGAGGCAGACAAAGCTGGTGACCACAGAGGGATATTTAGAAGGAGTTTCTGGAGATGAAAAACTGTTTTTATTCATCAGGTTTCAAATTGTCAAATCAACTCTGTTCAGCATCTGCATGTGTAAAAGCGTCTGTTTTCCAGTGCGCTCATGCTCAATATGAAGGCTGGCATCAAGTGGTCAAAAAGATGTTGATTCAGATTGAAAGAACATTGAGTTTATTTCTTTTTCTTCCTCCTTCAGCTGCTTCTTTTAGGGGTCACCACTATGGGTCATCATCTGCCTCCATCTCACCATATCCCTAGCAACCTCTTCTGTAACACAACCCCTCCTTCATCACATCTATGAATCTTCTCTGTGGTCTTCCTCTTCACCTCCTTTCTGGCAGCTTCATCTTCAACATCCTTTGTCCAGTATATCCACTATCCCTCCTCTGCACATGACATTCCTCTGATACTCATTTCTAATCCTCTCACTTCTGGCCACTCCCATTGGAAATGTTAACATAGTCACAGAAAGTTTTGTATCTGCAAATCTTCAGGTTTATTTAATAATTTTAAATCTGGCATTTTAAGGTAAAGTGTTTTTAGTGGAAACTGACCAGTGTGACGTTTGAATTCAGGAATAATTTGCTTTCTGTAAATGATAAATTTGATTAAAGGATAAGGATTAAAGGCTCATGGAGAACTCAGTGTACTGCTTGCAGTGTCTTCTCTCCATGCCCACTCATCCATTTCAGAGATGATTTTGCTGAATTTTTTTTACTCATTTGCTTTAAAAACTTTGGAAGAAAGAGACAGGTCTTCAGTTGTGAAACAGACAATAATCTGTAGAGAGGCTTTAGTCATGAACGACTATCCAAGGCTATCTGACAACATCCTTGTCATCATCAGCAGCAGCCTCCTTCCTCTTGTCATCATCATGATAATCACCCTCATCACCTCTCAGTTGCAGCTCAACATGACAGGGTGTGTGAGAAAATTGTAGCAAAAAATTTTGTACCCTCTCTCCGTTCCTTCTCTCTGCACAGCCACCAAAGCATATCTTTAATAAAGTTCATGTTGTTTTTTTTTTAAAAGAAAATAGCAGCCACTTTGTTTTCAGAAGCAGATTGTTTCAAAACTCCACCAGCAATTAACAAGCAGAGAGACACAAGGAGAGCGAGAGGCAAGCAGAAAGACAGATTCTCAGTGGCTTTAATTGGAACAACATCTCACACTATACAGAAGTGTCGTACCGTTCCCATCAGCAGTGGCCCCTCTGTTTTCCTTAGTGCCTCCCTGTGCTCCGCGTTTTCCCACTTCTTTACTCTCTTTGCTCGCCTTCAATTATCACTGGCCAATCAGTAGTCCAATTAAGTGTTTTTGTGACTTCCCGCATCTCTCCTCTCGAGCTGATGAACACTCAGCCATCTTCCAATTACAGGGATATTAATTAGGATTAACAAACAGGGGGGTCGCTGACCGCTGGCTCATCATCTCACTCAGTGTTTGCATTGAAACGTTTGGGAGCGTCTTTCTTATGAAATGGAAATATTGACCTTTGGTGAGGCACACAAAAGTACAGAAAGTGGGTGGACGGTACACGTGTCATCTATTATAGCAGTTGGTCTGTTTTTTTTTTAATCACCACATATTTCACAACAACTGCATTTAGCAAAGTGGCCTTGAGAACAGATGTAAAAAAAAAAATTCTCTCCAAACCAGGTCTAGCAAAACCCTCCCTCTTCCTGTCCCTACTTTTGTCAGCGGCGTTCCTTTACCAGCAGACGGAGCAGAAGCAATGAGTCAAGGTGCCCATGCATGGCTCTTGTATGCAGCTCTGTGAGCTTTGTTTGAGCTCGAGGATGCTCAATGAGACGCAGAGAGTGTCATTTCTCAGGCCTGTCCCACAGGCTTGCCGAGAGGGTGGAGAGGAGAAAATGGAAGTGTAACAAACAGACTGTTCAATTAGGGGCAGAATGGTGTGAAATTGCCTCCAAATGATAAGCTTCTATTATAGCTGTAGCGGTATACTTGCCTGGTAGGTGAGTATTTTTGTATCTCAGAAAAAAAAAACCTCAGCATCTGTGAATGCATCTTTATGACAAAACAAACATTATAGATATTGTACACTGTGCAAAGCCTGGAAATTTGATAACAGACATTATTAAGTTAGCATGAAGAGCTCAGTCTTGTTATTGCAGAAGGATTTATAATGTATGGAGGGGCGCATACTTGCATAATGAAAAACACTGTGTCTCCAAAATGATCCGTTAAAATAGCTGCTCTCTAAAACAGCCAAGTAAAACAAAAACTGAACATTATAACCTTCATGAATATATGATTTACTGCATTATTGCTGTGCTTGTGTGGAATAGTTTTAGCTTAATATCTGTGAACAAATATCGGCGTATGGATATGTAGAATCTCTGGCCGTCAGACAAGATTTTTACTCCTTGAGGTTTCCTGGTTTCAATCCCATTTGAGCAGATTTTATTCACATGGAAAAAAAAACAGTCTGGGATTGAATTGACCAAAACACACCGGATAACCATTGTGTAACCGGGCCAGGAAGCAACCAGGTACAATGTTAGATTTATTTATGTATTTATTTTTGACAATGCCACTTTGGGACTTGCACCCAAAGAGTTGTACTGACAGGAAAGAAAATAAATAAATAAAAATCATTCTTACCAACTACCAAGGTTCCCCGTAACAAATACTTCAACTAAAAGAATATAAATCACATATGTAGTTTAAATGCAATTTATTTCACAACCATATATAAATAATTCACTTAAAACCAGTAAAACTAAGCACTATTGGCTGGCAATAACGTCAATATAAACAGGAATAAAGCAATTAAAATATATCAACAACTGTTAAAAAGGTGGGAAGCCTGTGCAGCACAGTTTGAAAGAAGCTAATGTCATATATTGCTGTGTGGCAGGCAGGTTGTGGATCTAAATGTAGCACTCATGACGCAGGACTTAAAAAAGCAGAGTGGATCTGAGTGGATTAGTGAGAAAAAGTGAAGCCCAAATGTAAGTGAAGGAGAGTGTAATGGATTTTTTTTTACCCCTGTGGAAAAGTCTCTTCCCAAAAATACCAAATACAAAACAAGGCAGGACTGGAGCCAGAAACTCCGAGACGAAAGAGAAAACACAGTGTGAGGGAGCACACGGGACGAGGGAGGACATGCACACAGGAGGTAATTATGGAGAGACAAGGGGAAGCAAAACTAAATAATGCACATGAGACAAGAGAGTGTCAAAATAAAACGGGAAGCATCTAGACATGGGGACATTTGACAAAGAACACAGGAGGGCAGGAAAACAAAGTCAACAAAACTTCCTTTTGTAATTACAAATTACTGAAGAAATCTTCACATCTCCTTTTGTCCTGTTATGGATACTTAGCTTGTTGTGTCTTCTGCACAGGACTGGACTTACTGAGTTTTGGAAACTGACCGCTGGTTTGAAGACGTGGGACCTCCTCTGGAAGGCTGTAAATGAACTTGGTGAACTTTTACTTCTTTTTTTTTTAAGCCTGTCACGTCTGGCAGTTTTTGCACGTGAACTTTTACTTCTGAGTCCTGCACTCGAGTCCACCTGCCTTAGTTATGGAAGCTTGTTTCTGCCACTACAAAAAACCAAAAAAACAAAACAAAATTGCCATCTGTAACTAAAAATTTTGAGTTATTCAAAATTTCAAGAAAAAAAATTGAAATTTTGAGAAAAAAACTCAAATTCTTTGAGTTATTAAATTGAAATTTAAAGTTACGGATGGAATTTTTTTTTTATTATTTGTATTTTTTAGTGGCAGAAACAAGTTTCCATAACTAGGGCAGGTAGACTCAAGTGCAATAACTCAAGATTTTTAGTTTTTTTCTCAAATTTTCAACGTATTAATTCAAAATTTTGACTTATTAACTCAAGATTTCGAGTTACGGATGGCGATTTGTGTGTGTGTGTGTGTGTGTGTGTGTGTGTGTGTGTGTGTTTTGGAAACAAGCTTCCATGCTTAGTCACTTTGACAGATCCTGAATTCCAACTCAAAAATAGCAGCTCCACCAGTTACGACTGTCATCCTAACAAACTGGTTATGTGCTAATCATGAAACAACTGGAATCAGACATTTTTTGAGGAACTGACACTTTTGTATCAATCATAGATTAATCTTTTAGTTATGTTGAAGAAATACTCACACAGTCATTTCCCAATTTGCCAGAGTCCAAACGATAGATAGATAGATAGATAGATAGATAGATAGATAGATAGATAGATAGATAGATAGATAGATAGATAGATAGATAGATAGATAGATAGATAGATAGATAGATAGATAGATAGATAGATAGATAGATAGTGTTTTTTTACATTACAGACATTAGAGAAGCTTAAAATGGAAAAACTAGGAAGTGAGTTTTTAATTATTTAAAGTCAATTAAAAAGATAACAGTCCTGTTTATGACTTTCTCACCCCTCCTGTGCCATACGCAACTTCTCTCTGACATTATGGATGTGCAAGCCTGCAGCCACTCCTTTAAGCTCGTACATCACTGGATAAAGGTTAAGGAAGAGAATGCTCCTCAGACAATGGGCCCATGAAAGGGCATGTGTAAGTTATTTTGCAGAGCTTCTTTTTTTCCTCACAATGAAGAGGGGAAAATCAAGAATTGGAACTTTCTAGAGGAGCATAATTCCAACAGAAACAAAAACTATGAAAGAACTTCTGCCCTGAGAAAAATAGGCAGATTGAGATTGGCTGTGAAAAATCCAGAGGACTCTCTGAGATAATTTCTCTAGACCGTCTTTCTCAAAGTCCTCACAGGAAGGCCAGCAGCCGTGTATATAAAGAGTTTTGCTGAGGGAGGAGAGAAACAGCAAAGGGAGGTGGAGAATGGCAATGCAATAACTCACTGAGTTAGCGTTTCATAATGCTACTAAATGGATGGTGCTGGTAAAATTTTCAGTATCAGCAATTAATATTGGCATTCAGCTTTAAGAAAAATTAGTTCTTGTCATCCTTGGGTCTCCTCTCTTTGTCAAGCTTGTCTTCTTGTGCACCTTTGGACCACTTCCAGCCAGGCTACTTTTAGATTACTCTCTGGAAGTTCCATGTGCTCAGACTTGTGCAAAAAGCAAATATAATTTTTCTGTGTCAAACAAACTTGAATATCAAGTGAAGAACCTTGCAGTGAAGGTCAGATGGTGCTGAAAAGAGTGTCCAAGCCCAAAGGCAGCACATCAGTTAGGAGCACAACCAGGAGGCTTCTTTTTCATTTCTTTTTTTTTTTAATATTTAGTGTTGTGTTCACTATGCATTTTTCCCCATGGTCAGACTGTCAACAACAAGTTCTACTATGATGTCCTGACGTGTCTAAAGAACAACACTGTGAACAAATGACCAGAACAGTGGTGAATGCCATTGTGTGCTGGCACAACGTGCATTAAAACACGGGCACAGTCTTTGCTCACCATCAGTGTGCAAGCACAAACTGCTTGGAGCACACTCAGACACATGCTTGCTTATTGATGTTTACCTGGTTATTTGGCCTGGATGAATGTGAGAATAGAAGATGGTTCTCACATTTATCTGATTAATGGGAGCAATGTGACACCATAAATCAGTGTTTAACTTAGAAATGTTGAGCCATCCATCCATCCATCCATCCATCTTATACCGCTTATCCGGGTCTGGGTCGCAGGAGTTCCCATACCAGCCTAGAGACATAATCTCTCTAATGTATCCTGGGTCTACCTTCCGAATGGGACACTCTCTCAATACCTAGGAACCATCCTAGTTAGATTGCCAAACCATCTCAACTTACTCCTTTCAATGTGAAGGAGTTCTACTCTGAGACAGTCCCTAATGACTGAGCTCCTCACCCTATCCCTAGGAAAGCCTAGCCCCCCTTTGAAGGAAACTTATTTCTGCATATTTTTCTACCCACTATCGCATTCTTTCAGTCACTACCCAGAGTTCGTGACCATAGGTGAGGGAGTGGATGTAGATCAATGAATAAATCAACAGGGTCATGCTCAGTTCTCGCTTCACCACAATGGACTGCTACAGCATCCACATCACTGCAGAAGCAGCCACAATCCATCTGTCAGTCTCTCACTCCCCTCTCTCCTCACTCCTGAACAAGGCCCCAAGATACTTAAACTCCTCCACCTGGGGTAGAATGTTGTGCCTGGGAACACCCTTTTCCAGTGCACTTGACTCGGTCTGTTGGTACCTGCCAGCTTCCTCTGGAGTCCTGCAGACCAAACAAGTCTGATAGGACACCTTCAACTTGATGGCTCCCTGCACCTTTGGTGTCTATCATCTGGCTCAGGGACTGCCTCCATGACAGGCACCAACCCCCATGCGGATGCAGCCTCATGCAGCTGTCTTGGCAAAGGAGGTGTGAAACATAGTCCATTAAGACTTATTGTCCCCAATCTCTCTTGGAGTACTACTGGAGGTGGGAAGATCTCATGGATGTGGGCCTCTGCCAGACATTCCCAGAACAACCTCACTGTATGTTTGAAATGTGATGTTTTAAATTTAAAAATTGAGCTCAAACAGACTGAAATGAATGGCCTTGCAAAGAAGAAGAGAGTTTAGTTTTTTATTCATACTGACAAGTTCTGTATTTCATTATGAGAAAGAGAGAAGAAAAATTACTTTTAAAAAATCTAAGAGTTTTTTGGTTTTATTAAACTATATTAAACACAAATCACAATTTATTTTCAACATGTCTTTAAACATAATGAGGACACAGAATTATTTTATGATGTATCACTGAGCAGCTTTAGGTGTCTGCAATCATCTTTTAAATGGGGCAAAACAATGTTTCAATTAAGTAATTAATATTTATTTATAGTAATTAATGTGTTAATTATGTAATTATATAATATATAGTAATTATATAAAATTAAACATTTATGAGTCATGTATTATCATTTTTTCTCTATGAATGTAGACAAAAATCACATAAACATTAAACAAACTTGTGATGAATCCATTTTACCAAGCAAAACAACATCACAAAGATGCACCGCTGGTTGGCATTAAATAACCACAGTGGAGGTGTGTCTTAATGCATGTTTACATCAACTTTCTCAATCAGCTGTGGTGCTTGCTTTTTTGTCTTTGGCCTGAGTCTTATCTAGAAATGTAGTGTGCTTATCCCCAGTTAAAGCACTGTAGGGATTTTGGCTCCACTGCTCATTGATGTCTTCACCACTAGAGCCTAACATCAGCTGCCAGAACCCAGAAAAGGTATAATTACATTTTTATTGATGACTTTATCAAGCAGAGTAAAGAGGCTGTCTTACTAATAATGCCATGCAGGTATGGTGTTTAAATCCCTATCCTGCTGAAATCAGCAGACCATACCTTTGGTGTTTTTCCTCAAGCAGATTCTTGACAATGAAAAATGTCCGTATTCTCAAGTTCAGACTGAGGGAATGAGTGTGAGGAGCGTGTATGTGTGTGTACAGTATATGCGTGGGCAAGAAAAATAGAGACTGCTACAGAGAGAGTGTCTGCATTTGATAAGCGATCATCATTGTGTGTAGGAATCTCAAAGCAAGTTGCATGAACTGTGTACAGTGGTTTAGTTTGGTGGGAAGACCTTGCAAAGTGAATTTGTTCAGTCAGTGAGCTCCCTGGTACTGTTCTCCTTGATCAGTAGAATGAGGTGACTGGATGGGTCCCTGCACAGTGTGATCATTCCCTTACCAGCTGGCCTTCACAACCCCACCTGAGATAGATAGAAACACTACACATGCACTGGCATATTTATCTCCATGCTCTCACATACACACTGCAACACACGTCCCACCATACCAGACATGCTTTTAACAGATTGGGGAGTAAGGGGTAATGCCCCCTTCAGCTATTCTGCAGCCACTCCGTTGGTGAAGGAGCCAAAAAGATTTATGGCTGACAGACACTTACTGTAGTAGGTCCTTCTTTGCATTCCTTCACCATCTTTCACCTCTTCTCCTTTTCCGCGCTCACCATACCTTTTGTTGATCATGCTGACATAAGCTGAAAAACCTCATTGTGGTTCAAGTTGTTCAGGTTTCTCACTGCCCTGTGATGGTGTCCTAATTAAACTTCTCTCATGAGAAGCTTGTGACCTCCACAAAAGCTAACAAAGCAAGAGACAAGGTGCATATAGGATTTTTTTAGTTATTGCAAGACTTGGGGCCAGCTTTATGAAGCAGGAAGAATAAGAGTGAGCCTATAATCAGAAAAAAAGGCCCAGTGGGAGTGGAAAGTTTTCCAGGTGATATACTAACAACGTGGAACCTACTTGTAACACAGTCTTCTTTCATTGTATTCAAAAGAAGACTGTGTGGGTGTGTGTGTGTGTGTATTTCATTAAAGCCCTGCTAAATCTCCAGCCAGCAGCTCCAGATTTTTTTCTTAACCTGGTAGAGTAGCTTTGCATGGTTCACAGTTCCATAAACATCTGTGATATAGCCCCATGAGTTCATCCACCATTTGAAACAAGCCATTTTACGCTCCCTTTAAACTAGTTGAACTGGCTAAAGTAGTGATTTTATTCTTCAGTAGGAACAGAAAATTCTAACTTGCTATCACAAAAGAAAAATAGAATTGAGACGTACTCCCATGTAGAGGGCTGGACAAAGTTTTCCAGAGGGACAGAGCAGGTGAGTGGGACTGCTTTGCTCAGAGTAGAGCTGTTCCCACCCTGGGATAACCGTATTAAGGAAGTCTCCACTTTGAATCCAAAAAGGCAACATTTGTACATACAATCATGTGAAAAAGAAATAACACATTCTTTCAATTCTAATGTTTTACCTTTCGGGACATAAGAAAAAAAAAACATCTGATCCTCATCAGGTTCTGAAATTAGGTAAATACAACAGCCAATGAAGAACAACACATGGCATTTGTGCTGAGTCAAGCTTCCGTTGCCCCTGGCAGTTTTGTATGTATTTGACAAAAGCTGAACCAAAATGCAGAAGAAGTGTATGAAAAGCTAAGTACACACCATGATTCAGTAGTCTGTAAAACCACCTTTAGCAGCAATAACTTGAAGTGATTATTTTCTGCATGACCTTATCAGTCTCTCACATTGCTGTGGAGCAATTTTGGCCCACTGTGCTTTACAATGTTGCATCAGTGCATTGAGGTTTGCAGGCATTCATTTAGGCACAGCTCTCTTAAGGTCCCGCCACAACATTTTAATCAGGTTGAGGTCTGGACTTTGGCTGGGCCATTGCAGCCCCTTGATTCTTTTCTTTTACAGCCATGCTGTTGCAGATTTGCTGGTATGCTTGAGATTACCTTCCTGTTTGGCAAAGCGTCAGCTGTTGGACACGTGGCCTCACATTTGGCCACTTTGGTATACAGAGGAGTTCATGGTCAAGATACCCAGGACATATGGCTGCAGAACAAGCCCAAATCATCAACCCTCTACCACCTTGCTTGTAGTGCTGGCCGGTTCTTGAATTACTGGGTCAATGAGTTGAATCTTCCTGCTAAATCATGAATCTGAGGTCTCTATTAACCCAGATCATATGAATCCTCTGACCAGCTGCAGTACAAAAGTACAAAAGGCAAGTGAGTGAGAGCAGACAGCAGTGGACTTACCGAAATCACCGTAGACTCAGGTGACTCAACTTGAGGTGACTGACCGCGAAACAACGTGGACTGACATGATTCTGTCTGACTGACCCGGGTGACTCAGATTAACCCAAGTCCACTACTTTCTTGACAGTTTGTGTGAGGTGTTTGTGGTGACATGCTGTCTGGTTTTTGCTAAATTTGGTGCTGTGTATTATGGACAAACATCTCCACTTTGGTCTCATCTGTCCAAAGCACATTGTTCCAGAGGTCTTGTGGTTTATTCAGATACAGCTTTGCAAACCCAAGCAGTGCTGCCAGGTTCTTTTTAGAGCTTCTCGTGGCAGTCCTCCCAATATGTCAATGCTTGTTCAGTCCTTTTTAAATTGTGCTGTCATGAACTTTAACATGCTTAATTGAGGCCTGTGGAGTCTGAGGTGTAGCTCTTGGGTTTTTTGAGGTTTTTCTGAATATTGAAGTCTGACCTTGGGGTGAATTTAGTGGGATTTCCACTCCTGGGATTATTGGCAACTGTCTTCAGTGTTTTCTTTTTCAGTGTAGAATGATGAACTTCAAAATTGTTTGGAAATAGCCTCATAAGTCTTCACAGATTGATGGGCAACAACAATTGCGTCTTTAGTATCACTGCTGATGTCTTTCCTCCTTGGCATTGTGTTAACACCCACCTGAAATTTCCAGACCACCAAACTGCAGAAACCTCTGCTTTCATGGAGGAAGTCACACTTGCAATCAGTTTTTCAAGTGAATCTGATTACAAGCAATTGGCTGTATATTTGACATTAACAAGGAAAAGCCAAATAGATGCACTTTAAAGAATAGCATAATACTGTGCATCAGAAACACATTTTCACTAAAAAGCCTAAAGCTACCATTGCATTATACAATGATTTGTAAATATGTGCCATAACTTTACACTAGTTGTGCATATGTGATGCAAAATTTGATATATTCCGTGCCTCCTTCTAAACCTTAACTTACTTTTCACAGCAAAAAAAAGCAAATGGTCTTCTATTCAGACACAAGCTACAAAGCTTCAGTGGGTACTTATGAGTTCTGCACAATTCAATTCAATAGCTGTGCTTTATTTTTAGTGCACTTCACCAAATGCATCAGCTAGGTGGCATTTTGCAGCGGATTTCAAGCAGATTTCATTAATCAATAGGTAAAGAAATTGCTTATAGATTGTAGAGGCTGAGTAATCCAGGTGCCAACAGAAGAGACTACCTGAAGTGAAAGCGCAAGTCAAAGGTTCAGAGCAGTTACACTGAGCAGCTAATCATGGACATTGTGATGGCACGGTCATAAATGTAAGTCTCTTAGGTCTGATTATCACTTGGATGACAAGGGTGGAATCTCAAGGGCAGTAAAATGAGACAGAAGAATGATGATAATGATAAAAGCCATAAATTGGCCTTTCTGTATAGTATCGCAATGAGATGGAGGGATAGAGTATTATGGGTTCAGTCCCCCTGGAGCTGCAGAGATGACTGTCCACTTCTGTCTATCTGTGTCTGCTGTTTCTTATTCACCTCCAAGAACATTCCCTCTACTTTGACTCTTGGGCTTTAATTAGGCCTTCGGCACTACTAGGCAGACTCTCTGTGTATAAATTCATAAATACATGACAACAGACAGAAGACACATACAGACAGGTGGGCAGGAAGGCACACAAAATGTCCCACACACACACTCACTTGCATAAACCCAAAAAGATGTATCATTGGAGCTGCAAAGAATGGCACATTAACAAAAGTCCTTTGAATGTAACAGAGAAACAGAATTAGTTAAGGTCCCAAGGTTCCTCAGTCCAGTCAGTGAGTTGTTGTCTGGACTCCACCGCCTCTGAATATAAAACGTCAGAGTGAATGTCTGTCTTGCTGTAATCCTTTGTTATTCTAAGCCTAGCAGCATATATGTGGGCAGAATTGTATGCATGTACAGACCATTAATCAGGCACAGAGATCAGAATGTGATTTGATGGGCATTGTACAGGGAACATAGGTTCAACACAGACATGCAGTGTTATTCAATGCATTTTAGATAGCAGGTATTGTGCCAGCACAGCTCTCACTGACAAGCAGAGGGAAGAATGCTCCAAGACTACATTATAACCCCCGATCAGACACAGTCAGTGTTTCTAACACCTTCAGAGTCCATCATTACCTATTCAGAGCCTATTCTACCGGACTGTCATGGGACTCATTACTCCATTGCTTTGTGAGGCTGCAGACAGTCGCGTGGCTGTGCGGTGGGTAAGAGAGAGAAGGCGTACGCTGACCCAGGGCACAGGTGCTGACATGGAGTGTCTATCAACACACACATAGAGAACACAGAGTTTGACTGCACTGAGGGAGGGTTAGAGGCAAAACAATGGTTCGGACAGTCCACCAACTGTTCAGGGCCCTACTGGGGTATACCAAAGCTGCATATATGTGGAGGTAATGTAATATTATATGGGAGGAGAACTGGTGAGAGAATATGAATATGCTTCTCTCTAATGCATGAGATTTTGAATTATATCATAGTGCAATACTCACATGGCCATATGCAAATTTGAAAAATGTCTGTAATCATTTCTTTGCTTCATGCTTGCTTCAAAAAGTTTTCTTCAAACACAATTCCACTAAGTGATGAGTAACAAAATCTATAGTTGCTATTCTTTTTTAAGCTGAGGCTCAATCAATCTGAATTAGTCACACCTCATATTACAGTGCAGTCCATGTTAATCCGTTTTTAAGCTGTATAATAAGGGTATCCAAAGGAGGGGGGAAAAAGCCAGGACAATGCACTGTTTCCAAAATAAAAAAATAAAAAAAATAGACCACATATAATAATGGACATTTCTATTTTCACCTCTTCCACCAAAGCATTCTGTCGTCAGATGTGTGTAAATTATAACAACTTCCTATCCAATGAAATTTGTGAGTCCAAAATCTAACTGTCACTGTGATGTACACCATTTGCCATTTGACTCCACCCATAAACATCCAAAACCACACCTCAGTTTAATTTGCACCTCTGTCCGGCATCCAGTACTCCTGCTATTTTCCGATCACACCAAAGAGTACTGTTCTCACACTTTGCACTTGTGTGATGGAGCTCCAGATGTGTCATAACAGTAAGCATTTAATTTTAATTTTATTTTGGGTTAGAGGATGAAGTCACCAGGTCTCGCAGGTAGGGCAAGTGGTGAATTAGGATTTTTACGGAGTAGCCAAAAGGTTTCAACTTTTGAAGCACTGTATACTGTTGACATTGGTATGATGACACACGCCACTGTTCAGATGAGTTGAGAATCTGTTCAGATGTTGCAGGACGTTACGGTAGAACTTAGAGTTGAAAGTCTGACCCTAGATAAAGAAATCACTGCAAATTTTGTAAAAAGGATGTTGATACTGATCCACCACCTGGGTCCTAGCCAGAAATGGTCAGAGGTAGAAAAAGTTAGATGCTTATGTTAAAAAGAAAATACTCTGGTAAAAAGTTGAAGTTCTGATTCAACTTATTTACTCAAGTAAAAGTGAAAAAGTATAAAACTGTAGCTTAGCTTTTTGTGCAAAGCTAATTGAACCTTGTGATATATTAATATAATAATAAAAGAATGATGGACATGGGAATACAAGCCCCTTTTTTTCTTTGCTTCTGCATCTAAACATAAAAATAAGTACAGTCAGGGCTCAAAGTGGGATTTGGTAGGTGGACAAAGTTACAGTGGATCAGCATTGGGAGGGGGGGGGTATCCACAACTCATAAAAAATTTTATTGAGAGCTCCAGGAGATTTCATGGTCTTTATGTCAAAATATAAAGTACCTTTAGGTGACTGTTTGTTCTGATTTAGCAGTATATAAATTGAATTGAATTGAATTGAATTGAATTTTCTTAGTGTACAGGCTGTGATCAGCTGTGCTGCTCCTGCTGCTCTGAGGTTAGCTTGCTATACTGTGCTTTGAAGACTTTCACAGCCAAATTCAACAAGATGTAAGCAAATGTTTTATGAGCTGTCTTAGCTGATTTCCATTCTCAGTGTATACTGTTTACACTGTCTTTATACTAGACTGCATATAGTTGGTATAAAGGTTAAATTAAGTGAATGAATCTAGGAATAAATCAGCTTAAATTCAAATTCATCTGTTACACTTGATGTAACCTAACACTGACTATGAACTGCTTTGCACCAGTTCAGCACAGAGCTTTACTGTAAATTTACCACAGTATAGCAAGCTAACCTGTTTATCCTGCACTAAACTGCAGAGTAGTTTCAAGCAACCTTTGAAAAACACAAAATTAGTTTACACCTCAGTTTTGCAGGAGTTTTCACTATATGAAAAAAACACAACTTCACATTATATATAAATCCAAATTCTGATTTGAAAAACATATAGATGTAATCTTTACATTTCCAGTTTATCAAATGTCACTGAGAAGTCCTTACCTTTCATAATAATCTCTCATCTTTCTATCCTGTCGTCTTTCTTACATCTTTGTCCATCTCTGACAGAAGTTATCTCTCATTCTTTTCTCTCCCTGGGAAATACAGCAGTTGTACCCTTAGTTAGCAGACACACTGAGTGATAAACTACACAGATTGTGAAATTATCTGCCATCTTAAAAACCTTACTCCCCTTATGCTAGCTCCTCTTGTGTAGCTAGATGCTTAAGTAGCGTGACCACAACTTATGGACATCTGCTCCAAAAATGCCATTCAGGATCATTCCAGCCCAATTTAACCCCTGAGTACAGCGCTATAAATGATGCATAAATTATGTTCCTGCCTCTTTCATCTCTTTGTATGCAACAAGCCCCAGTGATAGATACACCAGTAGAATTGTCTTTTAGGTGTTATTGATCCTCCCATTTAGGCTCAAATCAGTTTGATATTTGAAGGCGGGTAAGATGCCTTAAAATAATGAGCCTGTTTTGAAAATGTAAGGAGTAGAAAATACATATATTTCTGATGAAGCATAAAAGTAAAAAGTGGTTAGAAAAATAAATACTCAAGTAAAGTACAGATACCTGAAAATTCTAGCTAAATACAGTAACAAAGTATTTTTACTTCATTACTTTCTACCTCTGGAAGTGGTCCAAACGTGCATGAGACAATGACCTCAGAGGTGAAACTGATTCAGTTTATATCAGGTGGCTTTTGCTTTTGATGGGTATATTGAGAATATTTTCTCATTATGAATATAATTTTGTGTTGCAGATAAATTGATGCAAGGAAGTATAGATAATTTTCCTTCCACAGCTAACAGTATAAGTTAGACCTCAATCACACAGACCTAGAGAGTGGTCAGTGTCCATCTGCCAACTACCAGTAACTTAAAGAAAAAATGTGTTTCCGTCAACCAGGAAATTCAGGTGAAATCCATCACAAAGCGGGCACACCAAAACCAACCACTACAAACACTCAAATGTATTGGTTGCTACAGGAAGGTACTACTTTTACTTTAAAGGTGAACATTCTCTGTTTCCAGTTTGCATCTCCGTTTCACTATTGCTTAGCAAGCAGTTTATAGACATTTCAGTGTCCTCCATGCTAACAACGCAACGATCAACTAGCAACCAAAGCAATCGCAAGTATGTTTTTGGTCTCGAACTGTATACCTCTTTGTAACCAGTTAGTTGCTACTGACTGCCAGCAAACCGCTGCAACCACTCACCATCTGGTTGCAGAACACACACGTTTGCCTAGTCACTGGAGATTACCAACAGAGTCACTGATCAGTCTCTTGGGCTGCATGACTGGGCCTTTTGGCAATTGATTTCAGCTCCAGCAACCATGTGCACCCAATTGGGAATGTATACTTTTCTCTCATGACAGAAACAACAGAACAACAGAAACATGCAATTTTGTATTCAAATGGCATGAGAATAAGATATTCAGTGAACATAAACTGTGAACATGTTGTTTACATGTGTTTTCGGGCACATCTGTTTGTTGATTCTGTTTGTGTCTCCCTCTCTTATTTTGCTCCTTGTGCCAAACATTGTGTGACTTCCTGTGTGCAAAGTAAAATGAATAACAACTGCAGTGTGTCAGTGTGACATCAGACAATGAATGAAAACATTATCTTCCATCCTTTGCCTCGCTGCTGTGTTCCTCTCGTGCTCCTTTTCTCAACTTTCCTCCTGCAAATTTCTCAAGACCAGGGGCAGTAGTTAAATTAATATCAAACGTGCCTACCGCCAGCCTCAGTTAGTTGAATAAACCAGATATTAAAAGTAAAGATGTAAAAGAACAGCAGGGTAGGATGGAAGAGCAAAGAAAAACAAAACAAAAATGAACAGGGATTCAGACACTTTGGCACACATATTGATGTACAACACACAGATACACACAGTCTCAGCCAAACACTGAACACACACTCATACATATACAGCCCTGTGTTATATGATCCAGAAAGAGCAGGATAATGGAACAGCCTGGGGGTGTTTGTGGATTGTGTCTTCTCCCTAGCTACAACTCTCCACTGTCCACTGCCTTACAATCCTTCAGACCACTCTGCTGAAACCTTCAGCCAAGCTTCAAAACACAGCTCATTACAGCAGTTTTGCTGCAAAAAGGGAAATAAGCTCACATTGTGAAAAAGCCCATTTATTTAATCTGCCTTGCACGTAAGTCAGGAGTGGATGCTCAGTCAAGTATTACTGTGATGATGTTAAGCAATATTTTCTCAATGTGAATTTAAATATAATGAAATTTCTGTGATGGTAACAATTCTGTGTTTAAAATCTGAGCACTCGCAGAAGCTTCTGTAATCCTGGGAGGTGATGGGGGAGATCAGGATAGCCTCAGTTTCAGCCAGGGGCTATCACAGAATATTTATATGTCCTGCTTCATGGATTCAGTTCCTTTGGTTCTGCATATGACGAGTTCATGATGACATAGAATTAGCCAACTTCAATTAGTGTGACCATTAGTAGCTCATTAAACAGGTGTGCAGTCCTTACATTAGAGACCACTTGGAAGAGTCAAAATATACACAACCAGATTGGCTCCTTGCATAATGGAGACCCATACATTTTTTTCTTTCTCCCATTTTCTTTTATTTTGTTTTTCTAATCAAAAGAGAGACACATTTAGAGATCGGTGAGAAATCTGATAATATTCAAATGAACAAATTCATGAGGTTCAACAGCAATATGAAATATTTTTCAGCCATGTGACCAGCTGAAAGCCCTAATCGCATAGAACTGCAGAATAAGCCCGTCAGTTTTCTGGTTGTTTCAAACCACATATCTTTCGATCATCTCTAAAAGTAAGAAAAACAAAGAATGTGATCAAGCCTTGATTTTTGGATACTCTATGAGTCAATAAATCTCAAAAACAATCCTTTCTGACCAAACATGAATTGGTCAAAACAAGTTTTTATTCTTAACATCAGGTTTACCCTGCCAAAGGTGCACAGTCCTTTAAGAGGATATCAATCAGACTCACCAGTGAACACAGTCTAATCCTGCTTTGAAAAAAAACATTAACATTAGCTAAAGTGTTTCTATCCAGCTGTTTGGATTTATTTTTACCTGCAGCTTCACAGGAGCTGCGTCTCCAAATCTGAGAACACGATGTGCATTTCTGCAGGTGGCACAATAGCGGTGAATTTGTTAATTATTCAGTTATTCCCAACACACAAAGAGGGCATTGGTACGGTGATTGAAATCTACTTTTATTCAACTGAGACAAGTGAGGTGTCTCACATTGAGTCACAGTTTTACTGTTAAATAATTTGTTACACAGCGGTCATCCTCAGGTCAGGAGTCCTGACCTCCATACAACTGTCAGATATTATTATTGAATTTTTTCTTAGTAAGTCTAAGCCATAGATCGTATTCATTTACTAAAGTCAAGAATAATTTTCCTTTTATATTATTTTTTTCTTTCGCCATAAATTCAAAGCAGGATTTCACTCCCAATTTGTTTGGTACTTATGGCCCAACATACCATCTACTGTAGCATAAAAAAAAACAAATAAAAAATTGGGAGAAGTATAAATAAATCCTCCACCTACTTTGACTGCTCAGTGTGCAGTAGAAGCTGTGGGAGCAAGTGTTTATTTTGAACAGGTAATTTGAATTCAGCGCATGTGACATTTATAATTCAACAATGTTTTAAATCCAATGATGAAATATTGTATAATACATCCTATAAATGTCAGATGGGTGAAATAAAAAGATCTAATGGAATAAATTTAGATTTGATGACATTTCAGCAAATCAAGTTATTTTTCTGGATAACATTTTATGCTTCCATTGCTTTGGTAAAATGTGTAAATGTAACATAAATCACTAAATAAATGACTGTTCATGTTTTATCTAATTTTGAATTTTACACCTGGAAACAGTGAGCATTTTGAACTTTTTTTTTGGATTACAGAGATGTTCCTGCCTACTGGTTTTCACTAAAGATATATACTTACAGTACAGACTTATTATTATATTTGTTTTTGTAGATAATTGGACCACAGACAAAGATAAAATGTTATTGTTGGAATGAATTTATGCTGGAACCAAACTCTGGTGCCTGATGTGGACTGTGAGCTGGTAATTTACTTGTATCTCAACATGTATCTTGTAAACGTTCATGGAGGTACATGCCAATTGTGGGGTGGGTGTACTGGATTTGTGTATATAACTCTCCTCAAAATTCTTCTCATCAGCATGTTTGTCAGAGTGAGCATAGTGTGTCTCTGACTGATCCGCCAAAAAGAGTTTGTTTTCTGGAACTCTTTTTGGCGGATCATCTGGTTTTGTCCTGATAGTTTCACATTACTGGTGTTGGATTCTCTTTTATGTCAGGCAGGAAAGCAGAAGAGCGCAATTAACACTTTTCATCCTCAAACTTGTTAATGTTCACCCCTTTGATTTCTGTGAAGCATCCTCACGTATCAAGTTGAAAAACTGGCACAGCGTTATTAGCCAGCCTTGCACTGTGCAAAAAAAATACAGCAAGGTTTATGGCAAATAAATCAATTATTTTCAGTTTTTCAACTTCCACACATTCCAGAACAATCAACTATCCTCGATTTAAACAGTAAAGAAATGTTCAATTTATAGAAACAGTAAACCTACCTTGCTGTGTGATTGTGTACCTCTCTTTTGGTAAGTACACTATTTCTGAATGTGTGTTTGAGAAAGTGTGATAAGTGCACAGTACACAGCAGTTTGTTTAAATGTGACATCTGTAAATCTCTCCCTGGTTCACAGATTCTTATATTTTTTTTAGCAACATATGGATGAATGGATTCCTCTTTTGTTCATATTCTTTTCCACCTTCACTCTCACTCTCTCTTAAGCAGTATCCATATACAGTATGCACACAGTGTCAATTTCTGTGTATAGAGTTAGGTCCATAATTTGTCGGACAAAGAGGCAATTTTTGTACTTCTGTTTTTGTACACCCCTGCAGTGGTTTATTAATCACACAATCAAGATGTGATTAAACTGCACACTTTCAGCTTTAATTCAAGGGGTTTAACAAAAGTATTGTATTAACTTCTTGGTAATTAAACCCATTTTTATTACATTTTAGGAGGCTCAAAAGTAGTTGGACAAACTGAAATGATTTATAAGGATTGTATTTAATACTTAGATGAAAACATTTGTTTGACATTGCCAAATTCTCTATTTCCCCCCTTAAGATTCTCTGCCAGATTTTTACTGCAGTCATAGTCGGTTGCTGCTTATTTGCAGGTCTTTTTGCATTTAGGTTTGTCTTCAGTAACTGGAAAGTATGCTTTGTTGAGGTGAGATCAGGCAAATGACTTTAGGAATAGGCCATTTAGGAATAAGGGCCCAGGGTTCCCTCTCCCCAGCCACTTCCACCAGCTCATCAGGAGGGACCCCAAGGCATTCCCAGGCCAGCCTGGGTCTACCACGGGACCTCCAAAAGAGTCCTTGTCGAGCACTTTCACCAACTGATGATAGAAGCTGGCTTAACAGTCCATGTGGCCCTCCCACATCTCCTTCGCTCTTCTCTCTCAAACCTTCCTCTTGCTCTCTCCACCACGTATCCCTCACATTCTCCATCACTCCTCATTTCCTGTCCATTGACCTGGGATGTGGTTGTTTCTTTCACAAAAGGTTACAGGTTACAGAAATAAAATGTACAAACTTTTGTAAACATCTTTTTCTTTTTGAAACAAATTCAAATAGCAAAGCTCATTGCTGTTTAAAGAATCTTTAACAAATACTATTTATGAACTATGAACTTATTTATTTCAGCATGTATTACATGAACGTATTTTAACAGGGTTACACTTATTTACTTAATCCCTTAGCAGTCTTTCTGGTTTCTTTGTATCCTTCTTCTACATGCATTTACTGCTATACTAAGAAAGTTTCAATTCAGGCAACAAAACACCACCTAGAGTTGCATTTTTCTTTTCTTTTACTGTGTATGAGAGAGAGTATAAATAGTGAATGCATCTGTAAATCCGTAAATGACAAAATGTGCTATAATTTGTATGTGCCAGTTGTTATGGTATAATTAATGTAAAGCTATTAAAACCATCTGGTTCATCCAATCACATACAGTATTTGCTCTAGAAAGTAGGAGTGTCCAATTATAACTATTAATTTTGCCATGTAAAACTACTGTACTTATATAAAACGGAAAAATAAAAAGTTGCATTATTCAAGTTAATTTTATGTATATGATGGCATATCCCTTTTCTTTTTGACTGAAGGCCACTGTGTTTACATACTTCCTCTGCATCAAATCCCAAAGTAGTCTTTGTACACAAAGAGCTTCATAACCAGCTTCATATTCAATAGCTGGTGGGGCAGCATATTAGCAGATCATATGGCGCTGATTCTGATCTTCTCACATCTATGCAATTTACTTAAAATTTACTTAAAAGATGGCCACAAGCTCAGGGTTTGAAAAGTGAAATCAGTGTGGTCATGCCTAAAACTTGTATGCTTTATGTTGGCCAACTTGGTTTCTCAGTTCAAAGTTGTGTACGAAGTTCAGTTACCTGCTTTATTCTCATTTACAAATATATTAGTACTGCTTACTATATTTAGCTTTTATGCTAAAACAAGTTCTTACTCCTCACAAGTACTGATTTGTGAACTTTTTGCTGCATTTCCGCCCGCTTCCCTTATTTTTCCACTTCCTGTCATTCTGATGACTATTTAACATGTCACACTCCAGATCTGCCCCCCAGGGAAACCACCACTGCCGCTATTTGACTCTGCTTCAGGGGAATCTGAATACTGAATGAGTCTGAATGACTGAATAATAGGAGATATTGGGTGCTGGAAAGTGATGGTAAAATAAGTCATGAAAGGGGCTCAGGTAAGACGGGTGAGAGAAACCTGAGTACAGTTGTGGAAGAAAGACACAGACGGTGTGCCATATAATAACTTTGTAAATATAGAAACAGAAAGAGAGAGGAAACGATTGCTGGCACATGATTGTTTTAAAGGGATTGCCTCTTAACAAGCTCCCTGGATATAAGAGGAACCCATCCCTGGGCTGATGAGAAGGCACCAAGGAACTCATTAGAGCCGCAGGCCATCCTTGCTAACCTGCCCTACTCCATCCACATCTCAAACTGAAGGACAAGACGTGAGCACTGCACCCCACTTTGGATGGTGCATGCTAATGAATCAGAGTCATGCTGTGAGGGAAGGACTGGCTGTGTGATTGTTGGTGATATTCGTGTGTAATTTCTGGATCTGTATACAGCTATATTGCTGATAGTTAGCACCGAATCCTTTGATATGATGAGTGACCTTTCTCAGGTGGATCATGATAAATTCATGGTCTCTGCGGTGTGAGGTTTGTACAATAACATGGACACTGCATTGTCTACATTGTCTCAAGTGGAAGCTGACAGCTGACTGTAGCCATCAGCTTTCAAAGAGGAACAAAATCAAGATTGTATTTGTAATTGCAGAGAAATTTCTTTCTTTTTCCGCCTTCACCATTTGTGTCTTTGTTTCTCTCTTTGGTTTTTCTGAGTGATGCAGAGTTACAGTTCATGGTGAAAAAAAATGCTTTTTTTTCTAGTCAAAAGCTTTCTTTCCACTTGTGGCTTGCAAACACATTTAATTGCATGTGCCATATGACGAGGGCTCAAAGCCTTTGTTGTAAACAGTGAAGAGAAAATAACTGGACCATCATTAGCTGCATTTTCTGTTGTAAATGCGTAGTGGGTGTTCTTTCTTTTTCTAACACAATTCATCGGGAGACCAAGGGCCCTTTAGACAGTAGTTGTTATCACGTGGACCTTCCAGCCAGTAGGCAGTCACGCTGATGATAGTGTGTCCAAGTACTGTTACATGAATTCTTAGCTTTAGTCCCAGTCTGTTCCAAATCCTTATTATCTTTTAAAAAACATAATGATGTTTGTACAACATGAGGTTGTGAGGTTGTGGTCAATGATCATTGCAGTTTTCAGAATTTGGGCCACTTCTAATTGGAGCATTAAAAAAACATGTTCAGTCTAAAGTTTAAAAAAAAAGAGGAACAAAGACAGTTTTTAAGCTTTTTTTTTTTTGGCTTATTTTTTGCACCTTTACAGTAATTTCCTGACACCAAATGTCTTTGTGATATGGCTGGGGGCAAAGTGCAGCAGATGCAATGTATATGCTCATTAGGCAATTTGGGTTAGTATTCAAACCTTCTTACACCAGCTTTTATCATAGATGCAGAAATGTACCTGGGCATAAGTTTGAATACCTACTGCCAATGTCAAAGCACCACCTTTTTAATGTACTGCAGATTGATATGTGCATCATAGTGTATGTTTTTCTGTGTTATTAAAGAAGGTTCTTCACCACATAATCTAATCCAGTGACCAGGTGACCTGGTGTCAGGTTTGAGGGTTTAAAATGTGCTGTGCTGTGCTGTGCTTTTCTAAACATTGTATTAAAAAGTTATTTTATTGATCCCAGGTTTGGCAGGAAATCATCTGCAATAATGTGTCCATTATGAGGATATTAGTAGTCCTGAGCTTCAAAAAATCTCTACAATCTTGACCCATTTTGGTGTCCTAAAAGATCTGAACCATTAAAGCAAAAGCTCAAGGGTACAATGAGTCTACACAGTGGAAATGGATAATAAATTATAAAAACAAGTAAAAATCCATTAATTGTGCACATTCTGAATGTAGGATCCTGCACTCACAGAAATATTTAACCTAACTATTAAGATTTATGTAATTTTATTACATGACAAATTTCCATTTACTTTTTTAAATTATTTTTACACAAACCTATCAATAAACCTTACATGATGTATATTCATTAGTGTAATAAAGCCTATTTATTTCAAATGCATAATCCTCAGGTTTATGTATTTACTATTAATAAAGTATAATTAAATCTTATTAATAATAACAAGTGTATTTATTTCAAATACATAAAGTATATTGTTTGAATTGCATAATAATTAGGTTACCTAAACATAATAAATAGCATATATTTATTTGAATTACATGTCTTTTATGCTTATGTAATAAACCAAATTAATCAAAATGCATCACATTTATGCAATTCCTTTCCATTCAGTACAAACAATCAGACCACCTTGTTGATTCAACAGCTTTATTAACATTAAAATATGACAAACATTAAAAACATTAAATTACACCATCTGAAGCACTTTTTGGTAGATTAAATATATTTTAAACATATAACTAGATCCTACTGAATCTGGAAATAAAG
>VUQK01038888.1:0-11087 GCA_015106715.1 Bujurquina vittata | reverse complement strand
AGTGTTGTCTGTGTAACTGCCAGATACTCCCTCCCATTGTTGTATGATGGCCAGCATTTTGACAGCGTGACTTGTTTCAAAGATGGAAACTCTAGCAGCATTTAACTCAATCCAACAGCGTTCAGATGCTCCAGGAAATGCTGTGAAAGACATAAAATTGAAATACAAGAATAAAAAAGCTATACAAACACAACAGTTAACTAGAAAATGCATTTCCCACAGAAAATGCAACTGCGAATGCTTGCAGCTGAAAGATCGGAGCTGAAATGCCAAAAATGTTTTGAACCACTTACATGCTCCACAAATCACTTTGAAGTATCATCAGCCAGTCAGAATGTCCCTACACGCTTTGATCTGTCAACTGAAAACAGCTGTGTCACTGCTGAAATGCAGGGACTCTGTGGCAGAGCCCTGTTGAATTTGCCTCGGCGCACCTGTCGAACAAATGCTTCTAAATCAAAAACCGTAGCTCCTATCAAAATAATTTTTGAACTGTGAGCATCACAAGGACTGGCTCTAAACAGTGGTGTAATTTATATTTTTCTGTGTACAAAAATGAAGTCACGGGAGCAGTTTCAAAAAGGGGCTTGTTTGGGTTCTGAGAAAATCAACTCTCAAAAATTACTATAGAGGCGAATGGAGGAGGAGGAAGAGGGTACTGTCTCTGCTTGAACCCTCACAGTTTGAAAAGTTTACATTTGTCAGAGTTGAGAGACACATTGTTTGAAAGCAGAGAACCGGCTCTACGTTTTGATTGTAAAATTATGGCTGGAGAGTGAATGCTGTGGTTTCTGTAGCATAAACGTAGCTGAAGTTATTAGCAACCGAAAAACATACAACCTAAAAACGTACAATAACAATACTGTGAATCAAGCATTCACAGTAATGATAAAAATCCTTTAGCTGTGAGCACAGCGCGTCACGGTGTAAAACAGGACACTCAGACAGTCTGATAAAACATCTCCATGAGCTGCATGCAGATGATAAAAGACTGCAGCGTCCTGAGGAAGTACAACCTGTTCTATCCTTTCCTGCACAGATGATCTGTGTTGCATGTCCATTCTAGCTTGCTGTCTAACCATGGTCCAAGGTACTTTTAAGAGTCTACAGCCTCCACCTCAACTACCGGTACCTCAATTTAGAACTGGTCTTGTCCTTGGTCTGGACTTTCTAAAGTCAATGACCAGGTCCTTGGTCTTTGAAGTGTTGAGCTGCAGGTGGTTCCTGTGACATCAGACTGCAAAAAATCCTTTTCAATTTGAAGCCACTCATTTTCGGACTCATTACCCGGAGGGTTATAATCATCACCCAGGTTGCGGCCGGTTTGGATACACAACTTTTGTAACTCAGTGATTTCAGAGCCAGGCAACGTAGGATTTTTAAATTGGTGCATCTAGGTGTTTTTTAAATGGAAAGATACAAAATCACAAATACAGTAATAGCAAAATAAGCTATATATGCAGCCCAAATTAAGGCATAAAATAAAATAGCCTTTACTCTGGCTTCTTGGAAGGCTTTCTCACATCAGTAGGAGCCAAAAAAAAAACCATAAAACTGATAGTGTTGCATTTCCTGCATCAGGTCGAGTTAGTGTGTATTCACGTGTATTTGTTTTTGTGCACGTGTGTGTCTGTTTGCATGTTTACCGTCTTCTTTTGAACATGTCAGTTTCCCTCTGTGGGAATTACAGTTTAATTTATATATATTTAAAAAATATTTTTATTAATCTAAATCTGCAAAATAATGTTAATAAAGCCTTGAAATAAATATGATCTAGTGCCCCCTTTAGGGTCACCCCTCTTTACTTCAGGTATCGCTGCCACATAAAGCAGGTCAGCTGTTCATCTGCATATTTTAACTTTTGTAGCTTTCTTGTTTATTTTCTCGTTGTGTGAAAAAAGTGGTGGTGGATGCGAGCAGCTACCTCCAGCTTTTTCCCAGTAAAGGTTTTAATAATAATGAACTGGCGCTGCTCACATAAAAAACTTTGTCTTCTTGTTTTTCTTTCACTTCCCGTGAGCTCGCCGGCTCGTTACCCACTCCGCTTCTTTGCCTTTCACTGCATGTGTGGACAGCCTAATTGTCACTGCTGCTGTTGTGTTTTTGTTGAAAACCTGAGGGCTACACAAGCTCGATGTTGTAATACTTTTTTTTCAAATGCATGGTCCTACACACAGTTCTACTGCAGATCTTTTTTAAGTCACTAATGTGAGAGAGATGCTCATGTTTATATTGTGACACCTGAGCGCTGCAGAATCAAAGGTTGCGTGCAGGGTTTTTTTCTTTGGTTACTTGATGAATAGTTGCAGCACAACCAAAAGCCCACTTCAGACTACCATCATATTTCTAAACTTATTTTTACCATTAAATGAACAAAGTTTTTGTTTCACTTCAGAAAACTTCTATCTGATTATTATAGTATGCACTGCACTTGTATTGTCTGAACATTCAGACGTCACTAGATTGATGTAGTATTATAAAAATATAATAATCAACTTTGGTGTAATGAACACCCTACTTAGTGTTATCACACCCTACTTACACTTAGCTGAGATAGAGATAATAACAAGCCACACACTCTGAAAAGATCCATGGTGCATCCATATATTGGTAAATTTACATGTCTGTATGTACCTCTTGGTTTCCAGTCTCTTAGTGGCCCTATTGGTAACACAAACTTAATCGGACACACCTTCTGTTTTTAAAGAAACCTGCTTGTTTCTCCTCCCATATATCGCAGAGGTGGCTACTTCCTGGGACACAGATTTGCATGTTGTGCAGGCAGTAAATACAAGCAGTAACTCTGTACAGTATGTTTTTGACTTTGCGTCGTTTAATCAGTTTTGTTTGCCTGCACCTCTTTTATATCCAGATACACTAGTTTCCCAGGAATCAGCAACCAGTACATTTCTGCCGCAAATGCCAACTTTTCTGCCTTTGACCAAAACATACTTCAAATATCTCTGTTGAAAAGTTGATACAATAAACTATGTAAATGCTTTTCCAAGTAGCATTAATTCCTTGAAATAGAAATTCAGTATAATCTTTGAAAACTGACACCCTATTAACAGGTTCACAAACACATATGCGCAAAGATGTGTACACACACATATGTGAAGCTTAGATTAATTTAAATATATTTAAGTGAAGTTTTGAATCAAGATCAAGTGTCTCGTTATTTAAATCTTTACACTTGTGTGATACCAGAACTGACACAAAATAGCTTGTGTTTAAACAGAGTCTAAATGTTCAGCAAATCAGCATAAAATGAAAGGAATAAGTTTATGTGTCATTAGATCCAGAGCAAAACATAAATAGTAGAAAAAAAAGAACTCCAGCTAGTGTGCAGTAAGTGGCTTATCCATGCATCCATCCCTGTTCTTCCGCTTATCTGGGGCTGGGTCATGGGGGGAGACAGGGCTTTTCCAGGGCCGGGGGTTCCGGTGCTCGTGCCAGTGCTCGTGCTGTTCCTAATGAACCGGCGAAAAGCTTAAGAACGAGCCCGTGTTTCCACCATTCTCATGAACTGCTTCTTTATGTATGAATTTGGGCAGGTCATTGACTGAACAGGGAAGCTTAAGGGCACAAACGTGGGAGAACAGCTGTTGTGCTGCGATCATATTTTACGGTCCAAACAAACAACTGCAGCATCTGCGTGCAGCACAGAGGTAAACACAGACAGCGATTTCGAGCAAGACAACAAGTATGCACTTTGCGTCCTTTTATCTGTGATATGAACTAATACAAAGTAGCAAGTTCAGCCTTGGAGCCCAATCTAATTCACAGCCATAAAAATTGCTTTGCTTTTCTCATATAATACACACCATGCAGTTAAATAGCGGTTGAAAACTTTACATGGAGACGGCAGAGTTACGCCCTTCTGCCTCCCTTGTCACGCGTTCTTGTTTCAAGACCAGCTAGCTTGCGGGGCCCAAGTTGAACCCGTTTTTCGGTCGAGCACTGAGTGTGTTCGCGGTGGATAAACCACTTAACAGTTCAAATACTGGCACCGGAACCCTGGTGGTGGAAAAGCGGCTTTCTCATGCCAGCCACTTCACATGCAGCTGCAAACTAGTCCACTGCAAGCTGGAGGCCACCACCTAAAGAAGCCAACAGGACCGCATTGTCTGCAAAAAGCAGAGATGAGATTCTGACGCCACCAGTGAGTCCAACATATTGCTGGCAATATGGCCCAAGCTCTCAGTGCGGTTGTACAGGGACTGAATAGCCTACAACATTAGGCCAGACACCTCATACTCCCGCAACGCCCCCCACAGGATAGCTCTGAGGGACATGATTGAGTGCCTTGTCCACAAAACACATGTAGACTGGATGTGTGCATGCATTCTTGAATTCAATTCAATTTGATGTAGTCACCAGATGGAGCACCCTTGAGCAACCCCACCCAGCGACTCCAAAAAGGGTGGGTATGCTGAACTGTCATTTGGCACATAAACACAAACAGTCAGGACGTATTTCCCGGCAAGAAAGCGCAGGGAAGCAACCCTCTCGTCTTCTGGTGAAATCTCCAATGTACAGGCAGTAAACTGAGGGGATACAAGAATACCCACACATGCCCAACACACATTGGGCATGTCACACCTCTTGCAGGTCGTGGGCCTATAGGAGTGCAGGCCCATGTCCCTGCTTCAGGCTGCACCCGGCGTCTGCACCACGTGTGCAGACGCCCTCCCTCGAGCCCCCTTCCCCAGACTTGGCTTTTGGGTGGGGCCTTGTTAACCCTATCACAGGCAGGGTAAACAGCTCCCATGGTGCGTCTTCCATAGGGGTCGTTGGAATCGCTGTTTGTCTGGCCCCTCACCCTGCCATGTGAGACCGTACCAGGGGGCAAATCCCCAGACAGCATTGCTTCTGGGATCCCTGGGACACACACAAGCCCCTTCATTAAGGTGGTGATTCACAGTGGAGAACTAGCTAATCCAGCTTTTGTTATCATGCAGACCAGAATAACCTGTTTCCATGTGCTTCAGTCTTCATGCGATATTTGTTTTGTGTGTTTGCCCTTTGACCCAAAGTTTTCTTTACTGTTTGACAGGATGTTGGACGGATGAAGTTCGAGCTCTTCGCTGATGTGGTTCCAAAGACAGCTGAGAACTTCCGGTAAAGAACAAGTCCACGTCACAGGCTGCTCACAGCCTTTTTTTTCTTTCTTTTTCTTTTTTGTTTCTTCAAGATATCGCTAATATACAGTATGTGTTAGCACAAAGCAGACTAACAGTTTCATCATCTCTTACAGGCAGTTCTGCACTGGAGAGTTCAGGTAAGACCACCCTGCACAGTAAACTGACCACACATTCACACTTTGTTCTTGGAAGCACTTTATAGCAGGGCTGCAGCTATCGATTATTCTAATAATTGAATATTCGGTTGATTATTCCAGCAATTAATAGTGTAATCTGATAAGAAATAGTTTTGTCTTATTGAGTGTTGAGGATTCTGACCTCTGTTGCTGGGTACCAGATCAACTGACCGCTGCAGGGCTTCAGTCAGAGAGCACAGACTCATCAGATGGATTAAAACATTCAATGTTGAACTGATGCAGCCTTGTTACATAGCAGTTTCTGTAAATACATAACATAAATAAAAGATATAGTCATGTGTGAGTAATCCTCTTCATGCACATATTCTACATGAAAACTGAAGGTTAGCAACCACATAAGAAAACTAATTAGCTTAATGCTAATTTGCGATTATGCTAGTTCACGATTATTCTAACGCTAAAACAGACATTCTAAAGAGCTCAGAAATGCACTTGAAGCAATATAACACAGTGAGGAGATATAATCAACTTAAATACATCATTTTGTTCCCTTATAACAGGGGTGTCAAACAGTCATAGGATGGGCCAAAATTGAAGCCACAGTCTGAGTTGCGGGCCAGATAGGATTAAAAAAATTAACTTTAATCAGTAATACAAATTTGAATGGCCAGAATACAGGAATTTTTTCCTCAACACATGATTTCAAGCTGATGAAAATATGCAAATTTTTTAGGTAAAAACTGTGATGTGAATTTCTGCACTTCACAGTCAGAAAACACTGCATAAACTGCAGTATGTCCAACCTATCACCAAAAAGCACAGCTGTAAACACACTGGTGGAGACCTGCTCTGATTTATTTTTTTATTTTTTTGTACAATCACACGTAATAACGTGGTCCCGTCACTGAAGCTACAGGTGTAATGCATTAAGATGCTTCATTATTACGCAGAGAAAGGCCGACTCACACAGACGCCTTTCATCCCGGGGCCCTGATGAGACTTTTATTTTTCATTAACTGACAGCTTTCCACAGGTAGCTCCTAGTACCTATGTGATGAAGCGCGTCACCAAATTCATAAGCTATTTCCTCCGAATCTGCCGGTGATTTAAAGCTTTGCCTCTTATAAAGTTCACTGTCTGTGTTACGGTGCTTATGACGCATGCTGTCTTCAGGAATTTGCTGCACAGCGTTTCATGCTGTGTGACGCAGTGATGCACTGTCAGCTCACCTGTGCAGGTCTCCCTCTGCATCTTCTCTTGTATCCGTCCCACCAATCCACGCTTTTTTCCACACATCGCAGGCGAGGAAAAGAGACACCGTTTACCTCCGATGTCAGCGATCAGGTCCTTTGCCTTGGCTGTTTGGAAAATCCCTGTTTTCCACTTTTCATTTGACCCTTTTTGGGGGTCAGACTAGCTTAAACGTTACTGTAAAAAGTGCTGACCGCTGTTTTTATCCGCTGATCACTGATCAATGTGTCACTGGCAAAACGGGTGAACTAGCACACAGGTCGCAAAAAAACTACGTCAACAAAATTGAACACTTTCTCTGTATTTACATGCCATGTTAAAATCATGTTTTTAAAATGTTTTCTTAAATTTAAACAGACTGTGACACCATCATCTTTATTGCTGATGTTGTGTTTTCAGTCTTTTTGTTGAAAACTGGGGGCTAAATGAGCTTAAAGTAATACTTTTAATTCACATGCATGCTCCTTCATACTTTTTTTTTGCAGGTCTTTTATTGATGATCTTGAGGATTGTATTGAGGATTTTTATAATCAAGTTTTTCGAGTTACTTAAGGGTATTTATGCATGTGCATATACATGACAAAGAAGTACGACTGAGAATGTAGAGCTGTAGAAGAAGAGCAACAAGATAAAAAGAACGATCAGTACTCACAGTGCCTCATTTCCAAAATAATATAATTACTGGGGGAATGAAACCCACCATGACTTTCTTGGTTACTGGTGTGATGGTGCATCTGCAATAATTGTTGTCGAGCGGAGCCGCAGTCCTCATACTCCTTTGCCAGTGTGTTCATTCAGACATGCAGTGGACACATTCAGATGCTGTGAGATTAATGGAAAGGGGTCTGTTTAAATGCTGTTTTTCCAAATACAGACCACCTTAAATATTTCATTTGGGCCATTTATTGGAAAAATCTGAATCACAAACATAGACACCTCTACTTTGTGTCAAGGAGCAGTTGAGGCATCTTGTGATATAGTATTTTACTTTTACCCCTAACTTCAATTTTTCTCTGTCGAACTCCTGTCTTCTAGGAAGGATGGCGTTCCTATTGGCTACAAAGGTTGCACATTCCACAGGTACTCAATGCAGCAGCTTGATTACATTATAATCAAAACTATGCACAATTGTAATTACGTTACATAGCTTTCATTGTACTCTGGAGTTTGGCTCACGAAGGGTATACATTATGACAGCAAAGCTACATAACACTAGAATCTACAGTCATATTGAGAGCACATTTGTTGTGCTATCTGGAATAATTTTGGTACACTACAGACTTTTTGCCTTTGCACTATCTGGAGTCAATTTACTGTGGCTGTTGTGTATGCTGATTAAAAGAAAATGGTAAAGAACATACCTTTAAAATGCACTGTGTAAGTGAGAGATTTTCTTCAGCAGAACTGATTTTTTTTCCCCTCCGTTGGTCATTGGCAGGGTGATCAAAGACTTCATGATACAAGGAGGAGACTTTGTAAATGTGAGTACATGCATGATTGGACTAACAGCATACAGTAGAATAATCCAGGGTTTAGTGGTTTTCTTTTGACATTTTCTGGAAGATTGGCACAACAACTGATTGAATTTGGTAATTAAATCTTGCCGTTGACTTGAACTGAGTAAAATGAATCTACATTTGTCTTTCCCCCCTCTAGTGGTTATGCAGTGTTTTACAACAGATCTGAACTTTCCTAATCTGTAGCTTTCAGCTTTGTGAGCCCCACTTTACTCTATGTATTTATTAATTTTTGTGCAGGGTGATGGAACAGGTATCTGCAGCATCTACAGAGGTCCATTTGCAGATGAAAACTTCAGAATAAAGCATTCAGCAGCTGGTCTTCTTTCCATGGTATGTTTTTTTAATAAATTCACTTACATTTCTGGAAAAAGTCTATTTATGTTGCCTTCATCCAGCGCCAAATGAGACAATTTCTGTGATAATCTTTCAATATCCTGTAATATAATAATTAAAAATATATTTGTTATATATAAGTTTTGATGTATACATTTCAAGTACAGTAAATTACCCTAACCAAAATTTGTCTTTTATTTTTAATGTGTCATATACAGGCAAATAGTGGTCCAGGAACAAATGGTTGCCAGTTTTTCATTACCTGCACTAAATGTGACTGGCTCGATGGGAAACATGTTGTGTTTGGTGAGTTAAACAAAAATAATATTAAACAATTTGAACTCTTTTAGCTGTGTCACAGTTAAATTGTCTCACTTATAACTGTTACAGGAAAACTGGTTGATGGTTTGCTGGTTATGAGAAAAATTGAGGTAAGAACTTACCTTCTTTGTAATTCATCTCGGCATATTTTTTTAATTGACCAGATTTTTATTTTGTTTTTTTCAACAGGTGTAAACGGACAGAGACATTTCAGACCAAATAATAACTTTAAATATTTAGCAACATATTAAAAAGAGGGAGAGTTTTTTAAAAGTTGGATCTAAATTATAACACAAAAAATTAAGAGACAAATCTTACATAAAATAAATTTTGACATATTTGTGGAAATAAATTAAATCTTTAACATGTTGACTTTTGTAAATTTTTCTTTCTACTTCTCAAAACAGCTATCCAGCCTGATACTGATGCTTTCAGTTTGATAATCTTTTGTAACATGTTTATGAAACCAGTGATTAAATTTGTAACTTTTATAAGTCCCTACCATAGTTGTATTTAGTGCTTAAATTACAGTTTCAGAGTGGAGTCTTTGTTCTAAATATGTGTTTCTTTCTTCCAACAGAATGTCCCAACAGGGCCCAACAACAAGCCTAAACTCCCCATCCTTATTGCACAGTGTGGAGAGATGTGAGCCCACATGTGCTAAACACCATGTGAAAATTGATCTGTTCACTGCTTTTGTTCTGAGTTGAAAATAAAAATGTTTGTGTAACTTTTTTTTTAATTTGAAGAAAGAAAATTGGTTTGTTGTCACACTTTCTATCATTTACGTCTTCCAGCAAAAATGTATGCATTATTGTAAACTTATAATTACCAGATTAAAATACATAAGAGTGGGTGCTGGTAAGAAAACAGAACTCAGCTGATCTACTTAAGTTATCACATACACAATTGTGTACATTTTTTATAGTTACATATTATACTGTCATATTCATTTTCTGACATCTCCTGCATAGGATTATGTCAGCAGAATATTTTTCCCACCAAAATTCCGGTAGTGTGACCAAAGGAGTTAAGAGAAGGGAAATCCAGTAGTGATAATGATGACTTGTTTTTTTTGGCCAGAGCAGCTTTATTAAAAGTGTAGATATGACAGGAAAGCAAGAGAAGTGATGGGGAAGACATACGGGAAAGAGGGAAAGGCTGGGATTTGAACCTGCACCGCCTGCTTCCAGCCTCCTGGCAAACGTGGCCTGCTCCACCACTGAAATCTATGAAATCTAAACTAGCCTTATTTAGATTTATTGGGCGTACAAATTATGCTGTCTTTGTACGAAAATGTGAATGAGCTCTTCACGAGTACCAACAAATCATAGTTTCCAGGACACACTGTGTATACAGTATTAGAGCGTAACATCTGGGAGCAGACTAGAAATTAGTTCTGAAAAAAATATGGTTATTGTTTTATGTGTGCAACAATGAGAGATGTAGCTAATTCCTCTAGAGTGAGTGGCATTTCTCTTAATTCCATTTAATTTGCAGAAGTGTCTCAACATCTCAGCTTTTTATTTTTATGGCATCAACTTGAAAGCAGACTATGAGGGAGAAAAAAATTCTCATTCAGGATCCAACGTAGCTGTTGGGAAGCTTTCCATTCTATCTGATCTTCATTATGGTCTAAAAAACTTTATACCTATTTGATTTGTACAACACACTCAAGCTTGTCTTAAAAAAGTTAAGGTGTAGCAAAGTCAATACAAATAACTTTATTCCAGAATCTTAAATGACAGACAAACCAATACAAATAAATTGACAGAACTAGGACTCAGCAATATGACCTCAAATCAAAATCCAGATTATTTAAACATTTACTTTGAGTGATGAATAGTTATTACTATACATACTATAGTATCTGTATTATATAATAATATCTACAGCAAAGACAGTGTGTGTGTGGGAACACACATGATAGTATGTTTTAAAAGAATACGGTACACAATGGGGTAAGCATTAACAAAAATTAAAAACAAAAATAAATAACCAATGTGGGCAATATTACATCAATTAGAGATTCTGAAAGTTGGTTTTGATTCATTTTCAGTTGCACAGCCCCAGACAGACCTCTACAAAATGTAATAAAATCAGAGTTCTTCCACGATGCGTTGCAGCACAGCTCTTTAAGGAATAACATTAAAAAAGATCCAGTCATAAACATTTTACTGTGGAGCACTTTTTAACAGTCAGCAATATAACTCAGTGAAGATATTTAGTGCAGCATTCATACATGTGAAGCATAGACGCTGGTTCATTTTTATTTAAGTCCTTATTAACTTTTATGTCACGCGTTACGGTTACCCTTACACATAAGAAAAAATGTTTATCTTCTCTTTTGGAGGGCTGAGCACAGGAAGTTGCTTGTGTTG
>VUQK01038887.1:58487-77310 GCA_015106715.1 Bujurquina vittata | reverse complement strand
ACTGCAAAGGGGATGGTATGCTTGGCTATGCCAAATAAAAACATCCACGTATGCATTAGTTTTTTGTTTTGCTTTTGAAGACTTGTTGTTTGTCCTTGTCGGATGTTTCTGAGTAGTAAAGCCTTGAGTGCAAGCATTAATCCACTGATAGTGTTTCTAGAAGTAGACTAATGTAATAAATCAATTACTACTTGTCATAACACTCAGATATTGTTGTTCAAAAACATCCACCTAACTGATACAACATAAATATGATTTAAGTGAATTCAGTACAATGCAATTGCAGACACGCCGTAACAAACTGAGGGTAAACAATACAGGCAAAATAGTTCATGAGAATATTACTGTTTGTGCAAAGTATCCAAAACGACAGAAGTGACAGTCAAGACAAGGGGTTTAAATTCACAAGGGATAATGAGACAACAGGCAGCGGGGAATGCAGAAGAACAAGACTGCAGATGAAGGCAGTAGCAGCAAGTTTGCAAAGCAGACGCACACAAGGATTATGTGTGATAGATGATAAAAGGTTTAAACTGCATCACACAGATAAAGCACAGAGGCTGTTTTACTGTTTTGGAGATGTTAGTGCAGTGATACTTGACTTCCTGTCAAATGAGGGTGCCAGCTGGCCCACCAAGCATTTTCTAACTGATGAGGTTCCAGCTGTTTTTATGTTGTATAAGCATTCGAATGTAACCAAAGCTCGTGTAAATAAAAAGTAGCTTTAGATGCTGAATGCGGTAGCATGTTATTGCCTATCATATATGCCTCGAGCTTTTGCGAGTTTTTGCACTCAATAAGTTAGTTAATAAATCCATAAGGTGTGGGCCTTAATGCTTCTTTGTTTATGACATGTCCCTTGGCCACTGGTCTTTTTGCAAAAGTGGCCCCTTTGTTAGTCAATGCACTTCCATTGCTGCGTAAACGCACACCCTGTTGCTGATGCAAGTCCATTCTGTCACAAATTGATGTTGTGTAAGGTCTGTCTTGCACAACATGTCTGCCAACAAAACACATCAAAATTGGGCCCTTGCATGTAACACAAGTGTTTTCTAAACTGGTGATTTGCCATGACATTTTATAAACACTACAAGTGAGCATTACAAACGCCATGGTGATTGTTGATTTTGGGGTGTATTTAGACAATTAAGCCTGGTTGGAGGCATAATATCATTCTGCTCCTGCTTTTATTCCTGACATCATTATTCACATAGCCATGTGAGGCCACAGACAGAAAAATGGAAGCATATGTCAAGGGAAGTGTTTAAACAAACAGTGCTCTTGTTTTATTCATGAGGCCAGATATGTCCTGCACATCAGCAGATAAAACATGAACAAAAATGTTAGTGTTCTAGCAACTAAAATTATTTGCATTTTTCTAGTAATTACTGTATCCAATTTACACATGATCACTGATTTTAAAGTGTAACTGTATGATAATTCTGGCTTAGGGTTAATTTTATTAAAATAATGTCTAATAAAACAAAAGAATACATTATACTTGTAGTGAGATAAACCAAAGTTAAATTGCTGTATACGCTTTGTATCAAAAAGGAATGAAAGCCATTTCAGTAGCCCATTATATACAGCTCAGACAAATATGAGAAGCGGTAAAAATTGAAATTTACAGTGTAATAACTGGTAGTAACTTTGTTTTAATAATGGGCATACCTGGATAGTATTAGATAGTAATGGTTATTAAAAAAGCCATTCACTATCAACATGGTAACCTGCTAACAATAATAATTATTATTATTATAACAATTGAAGACATTAATAGGCAAATTAAGTCATAAAAATGATGACTATAGGTGATGGACAAGCGCACTCAGCAAAAGGTCACAAAAAAAATTATGATACCATTTATTTACAGCTCCAACAATAGGTCAGTCTTGTATGGTGGCAGGGTTTTCAGTTCAATTTATTTCAATCCAGTTTTATTTATATAGGGGCCAGATCACAACAAACACCAAATCACAATAAACAGTTGCCTCAAGGCCCTTTATATTGTAAGATAAAGACCCTACAATAATTACAGAGAAACCCCAACAGTCAAAACGACCCCTTATGAGCAAGCACTTGGCAGCAGATTGGAAACTATCCTGAATGTTTTCCACCTAAATTGTTCTTCCCAGACTGATGGGCAGCAACAGTTGCTTCTTTAAGATCATGGCTGATGTCTTTCCTCTGGCAACATATGGCTCCCTGAGTACCCCAAATTTGGTATATGATTAGTGGCACCTGGCTGGCTTACTTTTGTCATATCACTAATGACACAGTGTAATATGAGTATGTATATAAAAGGTTAATAGCTTCCAGAGTAAACACAAGTCGCATGGCCACAGTTCCCCTATCTCCCCATGTCTCTGTTAACTGTAATTTCCCCATTGTGGGACTAATAAAGGTATTCGTTCATTCAGACTTAGACAAGCATCCTAAGATCAGGGTGACAAATCAGAAAACCTTTGCCATGGTAAATTAAACAGAAACAAAATGAAATCACATTGCTTATAAGTAATTTATTTACTATTACATGTGTTGCCTTTAGAGTATTTTAAGAAAATCTGTACAATGCAGAGATTCAAACGAACCTGCAAGTCATGATTGGAGCAAATGTAATTTACAGTACAGGATAAGACTTGTGACACAAACAACATAAACTTAAGGACAAAAAAAAATATCTGATAAGGTTTAGGGAACATTTTGACTTTTGTTTTCTTTGCTTTTATGTCTGTGTGTTCCAATATACTGTTGAACAAACAGGGATTTCAGAAGATAATTATAAAAGAAAAAAATATTAAAAAAAAAAAAGACAGATGATTCAATATGCTTAAACACGCTAAAGGTCATTTACAAATTCCAAAAAAGTTGTGACGCTGCATGAAATGTACATAAAAAGAGAACACAATGATTTGCAAATCTCATAAACTTGTATTTTATTCATAATAACCATAGAAAACATCAAACATGTTCAAACTGAAAAAAATATACCATTTTAAGAAAAGTTTTAACTCATTTTGAATTTGATGTTAGCAGCACATGTCAGAACAGTTGGGAAAGGGGCAACAAAAAAGTTAGGATGAAGTAAGTGGTACCAAAAAGAATCAACTGGAGGAACATTTTGCAACTAATCAGCTTAATTTGCAGCCGGTCAGTACTGGGCATAAAAAGAGCATCACAGAGAAATTCTCAGAAGTAAAGATGGGCAGAGGTTCAGCAATCTGCAAAAGAACTGCGTCTACAAATATACCAAAATAATGTGACTTTGAATATCTCATCATCTACAATAAATAATAACAAAACAATTCAGAGACTCTGGAGAAATCGCTGTGCGCGAGGGACAAGGCCGAAAATCAATATTGGATGCGTACGATCTTCAGGCCCTCAGGCGGCACTGCTTTGAATACAGGCACAATTCTGGCATGGAAATCACTGCATGGGCTCAGGAACATTTCCAGGAATCACTGTCTGTGATGGTCCACCATACCATCCCCAGACGTGCATTAAGGCTCTGCCATGCAAAGAAGAAGCCGTATGTGAACATGATCCTGAGACACCACCATCTTCTCTTGGCCAAAGCTCTTTTTTTATGGACTGAGGCAAAGTGGAAAACTGTTATGTGGTTATATGAATTGAAATGTGAAATTCTTCAATAAATTTGAATAAATGAATAAATCGTGAATAAAATATGGCTTTCTGATTTGCAAATCACTGCATTCTGTTTTAATTACATTTTACACAACATCCCAACTTTTCTGGAAATTGGATTGTGCATTCTGTAAGATTGCAAAGAAATGAAAAAGAAATCATCATTGTTTTATAGTCACTCCCACAGGTGTTCCTAGGTAATCATTATGCTTCCTGATTATTGTTTTTAGATATTATTAACATAAAATCAAATGCAAACAGTTACTTTAGCGTTGATAGAAGTCATGGTTATTGCAGGGAAACACATATCAGTACATAACAAGTTAAGGAATTAAACACCAAAAGAAAAAGTTTGAAACTAATTTAATCCAAGCATTTTAATGTGGTCATTATTTGTTTGTCTTTGTAGTTTTCATGCCATTGGGAAACTGTTATGTTGACAGTAACATCATACTTAAATGTGTTTCTCCTTTATTAACCAGGAGGAATTATTATAGTATACCCTGCAATATCACATGTCCTGAAATTATTCATGTTTTATAAATAAAACTGAATTGAATGTATTTGTAAACACATCCTAAGCAGCACAGCATAACCCCTTTTTGAGTTTTGTTTGTTTTTTTAATCTATTTAAAAATCAAACTTAAAAATCAAATTTTAACTTAAGTGATGTACACACAACAAAATGTTGAAATCTTTTTTGTTTTATTATTAATACATTTTACGGGTACAACACAGGATAACTGTATGGATAAACATATGGGAAGGAAAAATGTCTTTTTCATGTCTTTGAATCTGTATTACATATCTTTGGATTCTTGAACATGTCCTTACTTTGAGAGGGTCAAAAGAGACGGGGAGACGAAAAGACACTGGATGAGCTTCATTTTAACAGAGCAAATCTCTGCAGGAGACATTCTGTCCCCTAGTGGACATCAGGGGTCACTTTCTCCTTTAGTCAGAGGGAGCAGGTAAAAGTCATATCAGCTTCACACTTGCTCAGTACACATACTATATGCAGACAGATCATTTATCACTGCCCATGCACAGTTACAGCTGTGTGTGAGCTGTATGTGAAATCTAATATTTAATTTTGCATTAGATTGTGTCATCCAATCCATACTTTACGTGTATTTATGGTCCCGCGCTACATAAATCAAATGTGAACGACGACGGGGACCAGGGAGAATATCCTCAGGGAATTAAGAGGGTAAGGACAGGTGACATCGTATGTAATCAGATGGGGAAACAAATCAAATGTCACCAATATACTTTTAATACAATTTTTGTTCATTCAGAGGCAGTTTAAAGTGACATTACCTAACACACCACCACACACCAATTTTTGGAAGTTACTTTGTTGAGAAGGGTAAAAGAGCTAAATCTATCACAGCCTCACAGGCAGGAATATGCAGTTTATCCTACCGGAGCAAGCGTCACGTAAAAAAGGAACAGCGTGAAGGTAATTTCATGTTTGGTGCCATCTTCCTTTAAGAACTCTTCTGCCATTGTCTGCTGAATGCAGCTGTGTTGGATTCCAGCTCCACTGTGACTGTCAGAGATAGTGTAGCCAATGTGTTGGTGTCCACTGGAAATGATATCAAAGCGTCTCGCTCAAAGCTCACACGAGACTCTTTTCTGCGCTCTGATCTTTGACATGTCAAGTCTGTTTATGCGGGGCCGGCTCGCATCTCACAAACATGTCAAAACAACATTGGAAATGTTGTTGACTGCTTCAAGATGCCCCACTTCTGAAATAATTCCTGTGGACTGTGGAACCAAGATGGAAACACTACATCACGCTACGCCCTTCAGCAGTCATAAACTGGAAATTGTTCCTAAAATTTCTGTTTCCAGCCAGGAATGGAGGCTTTGCAGTCATTCTGGCAGCATTTGTTGACATATTGACATGCAGTAGTTCTTTTCACCAAGGAGAGAATAAATTCCTGACATATACAAATGGGAATTACAAGTGGGTAATGGATGTGAACAGTTTTCCCAAATCCACAAAAAGCTACTTGTACCAGGCTAGCACATTCAAGTTCCCATAGTTTCTTTACAAGTTTTTTTTACAACCAAAAAACAGTGCTGTTGGTAACTCAAAATTTTGTTATCACTGTTACAACAAACAAGATAGCTTGGTTATTGGGAAGAATTTATCACCCAAAATTCTTATATATCTTATCATATATCTCATATATCTCATATGTCTCAGATAGATAGATAGATAGATAGATAGATAGATAGATAGATAGATAGATAGATAGATAGATAGATAGATAGATAGATAGATAGATAGATGCAGTGATGTAATGAGGATGAAAGGATAACATCATTAACAAAAAGCGCTCCCGAGAGCACAAACTTCTTCCAAGGCAGCTCACTCACTATTTCTTTACTTTTACAGAAATAATTTGAATATATCAATTTTGCTTTCTTTGTTCATCTTAATTGCACTGTAAGATGTTTGTATTGCAGTAAAAAGAAGTGCAAATTATTACTATTTTTATTTATGTGGATTCATTCTCTTTCTCTTGACAATGCTTTCTTTAAAGATATAATGCATTTTGAGGTCAACTTGAAAGAAAGGTAGATGCGAAATGTAAAAGTAACATCAGAGGTCAAATGTCAAACGTTGTCAGTACAAACAAAATCAATATGAAACATAGTTTTAAATAGCTCCATATACCATTATTATCACTTTGACCTTCAGTTCAATCTACTGACTTTGAAGGAGAGGTCAGAGGTCAAATGTGACATGATAGTTATACTTTCTATATATTCACAATACACACCAAACTTTTCAACCAATAAATCATTAAGTTGACCTCGTAGACCTTGGTGGATATAAGGCAAATTTCAATGGATTGTTAACATGATCCCACTCTACACCCCTACAAATTTATATCAGAATTCATTCAAAACCTTCGAACTATCACGTTTGAAGACAGAATGATGCAAACACTTTGCAACACAACCTCCTTGGTGGAGCTAAATAACATACATGTCTGTGTTTTCATACATGAGCAATGCAAACAAGCACCTGGCAAAAAGCACCCATCGGTTTACAAGGGTTTTGTGAATAATTATAACTATTATGGATGTCTTCTCACGTTCTTCCTATTAATACATGACTTTCTGTGGTTTTTGGGGTATATAGGTACTCCTATAGACCTGCTCATTTTCTTGACAAATTATGTTAAATTATTGCTTCACCTGTTAGTGCTTCATCTATATGAGACATGTTATCAATGTATGTCTCTTTATCTGTATCCTAATTTGTTCATAAGTGGAAATCTAAAGTCAGAGTATATCAGTGGGATCTTTTTTTTATTCCTTCACCTTATTTTCATTGTTATGCCTAAACTGCAGGTCTGACTAAAGGATATTTAGAGTGAAGCAAAAACTACATGTTGTTACTATGATTTTATTTTGGGGGATTTGCAAGTAAAATAACGCTATTACTTAATTATAAGCATAAAGAACAAGTAATCGAGATGGGAATACATAATGCAAATAATGATTTCGAAATGAGTACAGAACCAGTCAAAAGTTTGGACACGCTTAGTGCCCAAACTTTCTGTACATCAGAGACGCAGCTCAGGTTGAGCGGTTTAGAGACAAGGTTGGAGAGGCAAGGCTGAGATGGTTTGGACATGTGCAGAGGAGGGATGGTGGATGTAATGGACAAAGGATGCTGAATATGGAGCTGCCAGGCAAGAGGAAAAGAGGAAGACTGTAGAGAAAATTCATGGATGTAGTGAAGGAGGACATGCAGGTGTGACAGTGGAGGATGCTAGGGATTAGGGGTGATGGAGGCAAATGATCTGCGGTGGCGAGCCCCAAAGGGGAAAGAAGAAGTAGATAAACCAGCTGATGTTGTTTTCCACCCCGTATGTAATTACTTTTTGTAATAACTTTTACATACAGAAAAAAATTGCTCAAAAATACTAAAAAAAGTTTAAAGAGGGATAAAAGAAGGAGGCAGATTTTGACTCCATAGTATTTTACCCATTGCTGAAATCATTCCACTTGTGTCTACTAATAAACACAGGTTAAACAGGTTTAATGTAATTCTGTGCTCTCCTGCTGGTATTTTTTTCTTTTCATGATGGAAGTGGGGAAATAAACTCCCCAGTGTCTCTCTCTCTGTCTCAGTTTTGTCAAACCCAGATTACATTCTGGTGAGTCTCATGAAAACAGACAAATTTACCAACCTAAAAATGGAAAATTGTAATGTATCGTTAGCTCTATGTGATGTCTATAGACCAGTGTTCCCACTTCTAAAAAAAAAAAGAAAAGAAAAGAAAAAAAATTGTTTCCTGATTTGTGTGTGTGTGTGGGTGTGGGGGGGGGGGTATTTGAAGGAGAGGATAGTTCACATACTCCCATGTACTGCATTTCCTACAATGTTGTCAAAATATGACTGAAATGTTGATAGAGTTGTTGCTGTAGCCCAGGCAGATCAGTTTTTTGGGAGGATTGCTGAAACATTAAATCCTCTTCTCTGAACCTAAGTCTCAGTGCCCGAAGCTAATTTATTGAATCAGCCATTCTTTTGGCAAAACCTTAAATGGTTTTCACCTTGTTAGACACTATCTGCAGATCTCATTTAACCTCTCTTCACACATCCACACTCACTAAAACTCATTTTGCACCTTGATTCGTAATGGCAACCACAGGAGGCAGAATTTAAACGTAACTCCAGCACAGGTGTAATTTCTTGAATCCATCAACTCAAAATAGTTCACGCTTGAGTCTAACGATGTGATGAAGTTTATAGGGTGTAAGCCAGTTCAGAGTGCACAGCCAGCAAAGGTGTGCTGAAGGCTGACACCAACAATGAATAGAAACAACAGGGCAGGCAGAGGAGGAGGATGAGAAAGGGCAAGATCAGGAACAGTAATGTCAGATAAAAAGCTGAGCCACTGCTTTATTTTTGTTCATGGAATTACAACTCATACGAAAGGAAACTGAAGAATTGTGTGGTATGAGACACATTTTGTTCTCCTTTCACATTTTCTCATGCCACATAATGTTCACTTGATTTATAGAAATAGCTTTTCTTTTGGAAATTGACTGTTTTTCACTTTTCAGTCCAGTCAGCGTGATCAATGGCGTGATCACCTGGGTTTGAATCCAGGACCTTTCTTTGTGGAGTGTGCATGTTCTCCTCGTGTTTGTGTTCTCTATGGGTGCTCCAGCTGCCTCACACAGCCTAAAGACATGTACAGTAGTTATGTGGTTCTAAACTGCCCATAGGTGTGAATGATTGTCTGTCTTTGTGTTAGCCCTGTGAAAGGCTGGGTCGTAGTGTACCCTGCCTCTCGCCCTATGACAGCTGGGATAGGCTCCAGCCCCTAAAAAGAATAAGCAGGAGAAAATGAGTGGGTTGTTTGTTTGTTTTGTGGTGGCTAAGCCACTTATATTGACCTATGAATCATTCAAACATAAAAAAGGCACCTAACTCAAGGGATGAACCAGTGTTGTGTCTTCACATAACAGACAATTTAGCAAAGTACCAATTTTAAATTATATCATTAGGCACCTTGCTACTAGCAGCCTGTCACAAAAACACATCATTTGTTCCCATTTCTTTAGTTGAAACTATGAAAAATGCCAAAGATAACCCAGTTTCACTGCTAAAATAGTATTTTTCCACCAACAAGGTGATTCCCATGTTTGCTGAAAACTTGGAATATCTGAGCATGGTGTTAAAACATTTAGAAAATTTGGACAAGTGGAGGACAAAAGAACATGTGTCAAGCCTAAAAAACTATTCACAGCAAATGAACAGTATCTGAATGTCATGACCACAATAGGAAAAAATCCAGCAAAGATGTGACACAGGACTTCAGAGATGCATCTGGCTGTTCAGTTGATCCAAGTAGTGTTCAATGAAGCCTCATCAGAAATGTTTCAATGGTTGTCAAGAAGCCATTCTCAAGGATGGAAAAGAGTGAGAAAAGGCTGATTTTTGGCAAATTACAGAACTGGACTGAAAATCAGTGGCAACAGGTCCAAAGGAGTGATGAATCCAAATTCAAAATTTTTGCCTCAAATCATCATCAATATGTATGGAGTAAGGTAGGCGAGAGACACAACAGTGAGTGTCTACAGCCAACTGCAGATACTCAGAAGGCTCTGTCATGGGTTAGAGCTGCATTTCAGCCAGTGGTGCTGGATTTTGATCCAATGTGCAGTACCATCTGGAAAGAGTCTGATTGGCGACAGTTTCATTTTCCAGCATGACAATGATCCCAAACACACTGTCAGTGCAGTAAAAGCACTAAAAGCATACATGGATAGAAGAATATCAGTCATGGATTGGTCTCCCCAGAGCCCGGACCTCAACATTGTTGAAGCAGAAGAAGAAAACAGAAGAAAAGGCAGAAACATCCAAACAAGAGCTTTGAACGTCCTACAGGAAGCCTGGAGAGCTATTGATGAAGACCAATTAAATAAATGAGAAAAAAGCTGCCTAAGAGACTTCAGGCTGGTTGATGAATAAAGGTGGTCACACCAAATATTCACTTTCACACTTGTTAGAATTGTAGAAAGTCTATTTTTGCCTTATGTACTGTATTTCCATGAACAGCTCCATTTTCCAACAAAATGTGCATAAATTAGCGATGGCTCAAGAGTTTTGCACAGTATTGTAATACATATAAAGCTTTCTTTTCCTTATCTGAATCAGAACAGTAGGACAAAGTGAACAACCCAGTCTCCGCAGATCCTCTGTTGCCACCACATCTTGAACCTTTTCTGAATACTGATCAAAAATATTCTTAATAAAACGGAGACTGGAGAGAAGGAGCGGTGGTGCTTCATGTTTTTGTCATTTTTGTTGAACTGTAAGACAGCCGCATGAGGTTGGAAAGACTTCAGTAACACGTCCTGAAGACTGTGTTTCCAGTGTTGTGATGTTGTGTGGAATTTTTCTTTTTTTACTAGCTGTGTGGGTAATCTGAAAACATTGTGTGGTTTGTGCACAGATAAAACTGTTTTGATGCATCTGTGAAGTTTTGCCAGAAGAGTCAGAGGTTTTGTGGATGAAAACTGAGTGATGTGTGGTAGACTTTTGAGAAAAGGGTGGAAAGTTTGAAAAAGTGTGTCCTAGCAATTGTGAAAAACTGTAACAAAAATATTCCCTTCTCACACACTGGCCCTGCCGCTGATTTTTCAATTAGGCCTACGTCCTCCATGCCACAGGCTGGCTCCGTTGGCGGTTATGCTTTTTATAGTTTTCCGTTCTCCGCAGGCTTAAATAAAGTGGTTTGTAAAACTGTCATGTCGATGTTGCCACCTTTTAGAATGAGATCAAACCCATGCAATGCGACATCTGTTCTTTTGCACTTATGGCTATTTCAACACAATCCAATTTTAGTTGCATGGCCCAGAATCACAAGTTTGCTTGAGAGGGCTCTGCAGTCTATACAAAATGCAACACCCTCTTCAGATTTTAAATTCAGATTAAAACTGAAAAAAAAAGATTTTAATGGAAAAAAAGGGAGAAACTGCATAAACAGCAAAAGACATGCAAAGAGCCAGACAGTACATTATATGTGCAGACAGAATGGGAAGAGGGAGTTATAATAGAAAGAAAAATATGAATATTGTTCTCCTCTGTCGCTTTAAACCCTTGAAAGAAAATGATATACACAAACACAGCGGATGCAAAACTCAAAAATACCGTCCACACTGAGGAAAAGGTGAAAAGAGATCAAGGAGAGAATTTACAGCCCATAAGGCCAAATGCATACATTAACAGCACTCAGAAAAAACCTCCTGCTCTTTTATACTTCCTATCAAAAACAGAAAAGGACTTTCCAGGTTTTAATATTTTTTATGCTTTTCTGAGTACTTTCCACTAATCTCAGTATCAGTGCTCTTACAGCTATCAGCATATGTGCACTTCATATATATATTAATCTGGTTTATATTTTTTTCTTTCCCTTTCATCTCTTACATTACCTTGCAGACTAAAAAAAATCTGCTATAAAAACAGAACCAAATTTGAATGATCAAAGTAAATACCTGGACTCAAAATAGTCGCATTATTTTCACAGTTGCTGCACAAACTTTCCAATTCAAGGAATGAAACCGTGTGAATGACACAAACTCTCCTAGCTCGGGCTTTATACACATCAGTCGTCTCTCCGGAGTAAAACTGTGGGAGGGGAATTATAATCAGTGGGGTACAAAATTAAAGCGGTGGATTAAAACCAAATTACTTCCTTAAACAAAATAGGTAACTATACCAGCAGCAGGTGGTCTCCGTCACATTAAAAAACACAGAGACACACACGTACTCACATGATAGCCCTGCTAGTAATCAAGATTTGATTCCCTAAAACCAAAGAGTAGAAATGTGGCGCTCATGTGGAGCACAGGAAATTGTTATAGTCACATGTACCGTATGCATTACATGTTGAGAGGTGGGTGCACTAAAGCAGCGCAGTACAGTACATGGAATCTGCAATTATACACCCAGTATGGCCTTACAAAGGATAGTAATTGTGTGAGTGAGAGGGTGGTTGTCCGAAGTGTTAATTTCACCGGAGCCAGAGGTCTGAATCATCAGCAGCGATGCAGTCTTCTCAGTGACAAAGACATCCACCCAAGGTCTGCTGAGCGGTGCTCCAATGAAGCATTAACATAAGAATGCCTTTTGTCTGTAATTAAGTCAGTGAAATACAAATATTGCAAGCACATTTGCTTACTAGAAAGCACATAATTGTTATCCAAAAGTTGCTTGGATATTTTTAAGTAAATTGACTGATATCAGTGATTTATAGCATCTTAATGTCTGTGTGTTTTCAGCACTGCAGCTCGAAAGAGGACACAAACAAGTATCTTCTATTCACATTTAAATGTGACAGATGAAAACATACGTCCAACAAGCCTTGGAGGGAATCCCTCCTTTCATCCAACCATCCGAGATGTTCTGTATTCTCTCCAGAATTTCGCTGCCATGTAGATCGCCTAAAACCCTATCAAATAATATAAATAAAATATGAGCAGTAAACTCTATCAATTTGTTATTGTCATGGATATCTAGAGAGCAGTCTGTTTCTGTTTTGTTTCTGCTTCACCTCCGGCTATAAGCACGCTCGTCAGAGCTCTTGGGATCTCCTTTCCTTTTTGTGTGTGTGTGCATGTGTGTCATATAGGATTTACACACTTTTTTTTTTTTACTTTTTCCTCAATTTGTGTAAACAGAGGTGTGGCCCCTATTCGTTGCATGTTTGATTTGGCAGACTTGCACTTTTCCTGGAGAAATGTGCAGAAAGCATTCCCTTGAAATAAAAGGAAACATGCATTAAAATGTGCATTATTAAAGGACAGTAACAATATCTTTGTATGCATAAGTGGTAAACGTGTTGTAAAATTTCACTTCCAGTTAAACTCAACAAGTACCTTTGCTCAGTAGATCACGTTATTGTGGGCAATTTTGGCACTTTTCCATGTTTTCAAAATGGAAAAACATAAACAGCCCTCCTAAAGCAGCCACAGGGTTTCTATTACCATACTTTCCATTACTAGTGCTTCGCCACATAGCAGAAGCTCGCCTCATTTGTGAGGAAGTAGAGAAGGCTCGGCAGACATGTGAAAAAAAGCCCAGACTTCCCAATGAGTATTCCACTCACAGATTCCTGACCTTGAGGTGAGCTTATCCCTGGCCAGTGTGCAAAGTTGAATGAATTATAATATCAACCTACAGGTCCAGCCCCAGCCAAACAGCACCAGGCCTTGCACATCTTCTCTCCACCTGAGCAGCACCAGCAGGAGCTTCCACCACCACTCTGCCTACTGTGTGACCTGCCAGCCAGTAAATGCATTTTGGTTACAGAATGCAGAGTGAGGATAGTGCGGCTGGCGGTAACTCTTTTATGCATTCCTATTGCAAATATTTTTCACTATGTTTAGACAGTTGTCAGGAAGAAGTATAGATGTTTGCATTTGGATTATTAGGTTATACAGATGGCTGCTGTATTTTTCTCTGAGGTTAAAGCATCGATCGTGCAGGTGAATTCTCATACAGTGTTTAAGACATGAATATATAGATACTTTCAGCAGCTCCCTTATTCACAAGGAGTCGCTACAGGGGGGTAGATCCGCATGTTTGATTTAGCAGTTTTTTGGGTTGTTTTTTTTTTACACCAGATGCCCTTCCTGATAGACCCCAAAGGGATTTGTGTCTCCTTGTGGAATCAAACTGGGGGTCTTTCCCTTTTCTGGTGAACACTATGTAACTATAATTTTCATTACATCAAGTTACACAGCAAGAAAATGACACTTCATTGTTAAAAAAAGACAAAACATGAACCTTTAGTATCTTAGAATATCTTTAGTATCTTAGAGTAAGTGTTTAAATATAGCAAATGTCCTACATCAGTCCAAACTAGAGTTAGCTTTTTCCCATCTGGTTTTGTTGTGATTTTGCAAAGGTTTCCAGCACTTTTTGTCAAGGTGCTTCCACAGCCATAGCAGCTTTTTCCTCTTTTTTTTTTTTGTCTTTTCATTCTGTTTCACTAGAATTGTTGCCAGAGGAAGCTCCCAAAAGAACAGACATACAAACAGTAAGAGTGACCTGAAACAGTAAGGTGTGAAGCCAAAGCAGCAAAACATGGAGCTGAACGATTTAATAAAGTCCCACAGAGCTTAGCGAGCGGGTGTGATGAGTTCAACACTACAAACGACCACCTTTCACATTCGTTTAGTTCCCCGAGTCACTGTTTATATAAAACTAGCAGCCAGTTAGCCTATGTTAGCATTTAAACAGATTCAATCTGAATCTGAAATAGCTCTCACCCATCTCCACCTCTGTCTGTGGTGTGGCCACCATCTATCCAGTCAAACACGGATCTCCAGTTTAACATTCATACCACAGACCGCAATTTGTTCCCGCAACCAACACAACTCAAATACAGCCCCCACGTGCATAATGCGGACTTTGATCAATTAGAGCCCGTTGGCAGATGCAGCATCTTCAAGCACACAGTGTTCTCACTCACCTCACAGCATCACTGCCTCTGCGGTGTCACACGTAGCTGCAAGTGTGGCTTCCTGTTTGGTTTTAATGGCTGATTTGCATTGTGCTTTTTATTAGGACTATTTGTTCTGTTTATTGGTCTGTAATTTTGACCTTTTTTGGGTGCCCACTTTTACTGCGTGTATTATGTGACACTTGTCTTGCAAGTGTTCAGAAAATAAATTTCCTCGGTTATGAAACAGGAAGACCAGAAAGAAAATGATAGAAAAGTTTAATGAAAGAGAAAGGGCAATAGATAAGCTGTGATGGGTAGCCGTACTTTAAATTATGCTGCAGTGAGCAATCATGGCAGTTTCTGCACTATTATGCAATCTCTCTCTCTCTCTCTCTTTCTCTCTCTCTCTCTCTCTCTCTCTCTCTCTCGCTCCATCTGTGTCTTTCTCTCCTCGCTGTCCATCTGTCTTGCCTTGTCGCCTTCCTGTCTGTTCCCATGCAACCCCACCTTGTACCCAAACACACATAGACACACGCAAACATAGACACACACACACACACACACACACACACACACTTGTTCTGCCTTATCTTTATTCCCAGACAAGGCTCCCTGTTTGGGCTGTCATTATAACCACTTTGAATAGCCTAGCCTCATGGTGAACGAGGAGAGACATGCTGTGCCCAATCACACTACTTTTTCTTCCTGTCCAATAGATGCATGTCATATTTCATTCTGAGTAAGGTAATATGTATTGAAGGATTCGACTCAAAAATCCCAGAGTGACTGAGTATAACTCACGGAGGGTTTCTCTGTGATAAATGCTCTCAGACACTGGCTGGTGTTCAACTTTCAGGGGCCTGGAGTAAGAAGCATTCCTCCACCTAAAAGGCTCAATTATTTCTTTTCCTGCCTAAAAGACGATCAAGGCCTGTATCTTTGTAAAGTACTTCGGAAACTGTTATTAGAGGATGGCTCACTTAGATGAGGATGCATTTCATATATATCTAAGACCAGACACCAGAAAGGGGTTTCAATATTTGTGAACATTTTATGTAGTTCCGGGTCTGACATAACAGGAAAAGTACAGTGCAAATACTGCATAAAAAGGCATCCTTCACATTTGAAACCACTCTACTGTGAAATACGAAGCAATTAGCGCCGCTTACCAAAGTAGAATAATTGTTGCATTTTGACTCTATAAATGAAACATTTACCAGCTCATTTGCCGCAAGTTTTAAGGAAGTTCTTCAGAAGTCTGTTCATTTTAATAACTGTGTCTGCGTTTGGTGAGCAACGGGCATTAAGATTTAAAATGCCACAGTCTGCCAGAGCTATTTATAAACAACCTTATATTGTTTGCAAAAGCAAAAGCAAATGTCTGGAAGTCTGACAATAAAAAACACCATAAACAGATCTGAAGAGTCTCTAGAAGTTACTGTAACTGACCTGGCTTGGCACCTTATTTTGGTAATGTAAAGACTGTGCCTGATGTTTTTGACCGAACATAAAAACATCATTGTCGGCCTCGTCAACATACTTGTGTAGCAATGTGAGTTATGGTAGCTTTCGATATGGTCGCTGTCACTGACAGCATTTTACTGGTGTCTTTGAAAAGAAATTACCAGCGACAGCTCGGATATATGCAGTGTACAGTAATGTGCAAAAGTCTTGAGTCACCTTGCATTTCTTAGGAACGAGATACAGTGATTTATTGAAACATGAGCAAGCAAACTTGGAAATACAGCATACAAGGCAAAAACAGAGTTTGTATAATTCTAACGAGCTTGAAAGTCAATAATTTCCTTTATTCTTGATCACAGCCTGAACTCGCTTATAGAAGCTGCCTTGTAATTTCTTTAAGTAGTCTTCAGGAATAGTTCTCCAGGCTTCTTGAAGGAAATTCAAAGCTCTTCTTTGAATGTCGACTGCCTTTTGTTCCATTCTTTGTTAAGATGATCCCACACTGCCTCAGCAATGTTGAGGTCCAGGCTCTGAGGAGTCAATCCATGACTGACAGTGTTCATTATGTGTTTTTTCTATGCAGGTATTTTTTTTCTGCACTGGCAGTGTGTTTTACACAGCACAAAGCTTCAGTAAACAGTAGATGGGTCAACTGAAGGTCCATCTCTCAGGTCTTTGTGATTTTTTTCCCCATTTCTAAAAGAGATGACTGTCAGATACTGTTCATCTACTGTGGATCTTTATTTTTATTTTTTGGCATGCCTCTTTTGTTGTCCTCCGCTTGTCCAGTTTCTTCACACTTTTAAGGTGACACCATGCTAAGATCTGCCAAGTTTTCAGCAAAGAGCTCACCTTGTTGGTGAAAAATACAACTTACTTTCTAACTCTGTTATCTTTTTCAGAAATTTTCAGAGATTCAACTAAAGAAATGGGAACAAATGATGTGTTTTTTTGACAGGCCACTAGTACCAACGTGCCTATAGATACAAAACGGGTTCTCCGTCTGTTGTGTGTAGATACGGCCCTTGAGTGAGGTTCCTTTTCATGCTTAAATCATTCACAGGACATTCTTCAATGTCTTAATCAAATTTAGCTATAAAAACGTAAATTCTGAAATTTTTAGGTTTAAACAAGTTTTTTGACAGATTTCTAAATCTTTGTGTTTTCTTGTTTTTATTACTGGTGGTCTAATAAATGTAGCTTTGTATATGAATCTGTCACACCAAAATGGTATGCAGGGATTGTTATCATATCTGTTCTTGATGAACATGTTGGTCATGTTTTGTTAGCAAAGGCAGTGGTGAGCTACATGCTATAAAAGTTTCCCTTGACTTATTGCAGGCTAAATCTTTATTTATAGTGCAGGGTTTTTTTTAACTTGATGCTGTTCTTACATTTGATGGAATTTATTCATTCTTGTTAGACTTTAACTTTTGTTAGATTGTGGACACAAAGCTACTGATTTTAATTAAGGATTCGGTGCCTCGCAGCTTTAAATTTATTGCTGTCGCAGTTTGTTGACTGGTTGTTCTTGACTAGCTGTAAGTATTACTGATAATTTTGTTAGTGTATTCAATTAAGTGCACAACAACAAACTTTTTTATATCTAAGCTAAAATTACCGTTTTATGGGGGTGGGGGGTTGTTTTTTGTTTTGTTTTTAATCTTACTATTTGTCCAGTTGAAGGCTGTGGAAGGGCTGGAGCCTATTTCAGCTGTCATGGGGCAACAGGTGGAGTGCACCCTCGACATGTTGCCAGTTTATCACAGTGATAACATATATGCCTCTTTTCCAATAGTACCCACTCGGCTCAACTCTACTCTAATCTACTCCACCACACAGTCTCCCCCCCATTACAACTGAATACTGCCTCACAAGGCAGCCTGAAAGTCCTGTGACATCATTTGTATGCGACAAAGGTCATGCCAACTAGCGCCCTCTGGATGCTGTCCTCATCCATCAAGCACAAAAGTGTCTGTGTTGGTTACATTGTAACCATTACCCTCATTGCTGGGTTTCAAAAATGGACTGATTCTTGTCAAGGAGTCGCTCTCGTGACTAATCTAGTGAGTCAGTGGTATGCATTCTGTTGACGTCACAATTTTGGCTTGAATCAGTTCACCTGGAACCATAGATGTATAGGTACTTTTAAAAAGTACCTGGTACCAAGTACTACCACCTAAATGGAAAACCCTAAAAACCAAGTCAAGTCGAGCTGAGTAGGTACTAGTGTAAAATCAGCAATAGAGAGACAGACAACCATTGCCACATACGACCAATTTAGAATCACCAGTTAACCTAACATGCATGATTCGAGAGGAACCCATGCAGGCACAAGAACATGTCCCAGCCAGCTGGTGGATTTAAACCCAGGATCTTCTTGCTACGAGGTGCCAGTATTCCTCTGTGTTACCCCAGGCTGTCTGCATTTACTAAAAAAATATTAAGTACTATCAACTAAGAAAATATAATGGTCAGAATATGAATTTCTTTAGTGCAGTCTCTTGACACAATAAAAGTGAGTCATAGGAGAAAAGCATTTTAGCGAGTGTGTTTGATTGGTTTTGGTTGTTTTTGCTTCCCTGTTAACCTGAGTTGGCAGGGCAACTGAGAGCTTTACTGTTTTCTTTCTCTGTGTACCGATATTTACATCTGACGGATGTTACATCTGTGTATTGTTTTTTTTTTTTTATTTCCCTTTTTTTCCCTTTTAAACTTAT
>VUQK01038887.1:42971-58467 GCA_015106715.1 Bujurquina vittata | reverse complement strand
TGTTTTTGTGTTTTTTTTGTCTGTGTGCCGATATTTACCTTTGACGATTTTTTCTTTTGTTTTTTTTTTTTTTTTTTAATTCCCCTTTTTTCCCACTTAAACTCATTTGCAGTCTTGGGTGCTTAGAAGCAAATGCTGTTTGTGCAGTTTGTAGTTCATGAGCTTTTGTGACCTCATGTATCTTGCAGTTTATAGTGGGTCAGCCAACAACAGAAGTCTAATTAGCCAGAATATCTGAAAACACCTGTTTGGGTCTGCAGAGTTTCTACTGCAGTCTGTACATACAGCCTGTGTTTACAGTGGTCTTTACCTCCATTACTGTATGCTATGTGTGACACCTGGTATTTGACAGCATATCTGTGAGTTGTTTGCATTGAACAAATATCTTAGTCCAATGCAATCTGCCTTGTGTAATGTGGCTACAGCTATGGAACCATGAGACTGACAGTGAGAAGCAATAAGTGGACATTATATAACCCCCTGACCCAGAATAGTAATCTAATCCAGCAAGGGCTTTGGACGTGAAACCCTTTATTCTGTTCTTCATTAGTATATTTTGGTCTCACTGATAATCACTGACAGAGGTGAGAGGTCACGATCTAACTGTGGGTTCTGGTTCCCCAAGCTGCCACCTTAATGTGACCTCTCAATTTACCATTATGTTGATAAAGGGTTCTTTTACCAGTGTGAATTGGCTGGGTTAATTTTTCCCTCACAGAACTAAATGGGAAGATTAGCTTAACAAATTACAACTGATGAATGACCCATTATGAAAATCAAGCATCTAGGGTGATGATTACAGGCTACTTTGCTTGCTCATATCCTTGTTATGTGGCCAGTCACTGAGCTGACCTTGTATTATATCTGCGAGCAGGATTGGCTGTAACATAACAGCATTATTTGTGTGAGAATAAAGCTACTTTTACCCCCTATTAGTGGACAATTGTGTTTAGAAACAATGCTGTGTTAACTCAATGGTTTATTTTGTAATTTCTTAAACTTTATAGACAGTTTTACCTTGAAGATAAAAGTGTTATTTGACACAGTTATGAAAACCACAGGACCCAATTTACATGTATATAATTTATTCTGAATTTCCTAACAACTAATTAGTAAGTTCCCTGAAAAGTGTTTTTTTTTTACTAATTAAAATGGATTTCTAAAAAAGAACTTAATTTATATTCATGCTAATATTTGTTAATTATTCATTTATTTATGCAAACTCCTACTGGCTTATTATGTGGGCTTTTTTCCACTCTCATTTTTTGCATGTTAAGTTCATCTTCTGTCTTACCAGCATTTAATTACAAATAATTAACTGGAGAAAAAAAGAAAAAAAAACTCAACACTGTCTGAATGACATTAACTTTTATTCACAATTAGAAGCCTTTTTTCCAAAAATGTCACAGGAAATTGTTTATAAAATTACAGACCTCTGGTGGAAAACATTTCCAAATCTACCAGCGGTTGCGAGCATTGACCTCATTAGAGGCGATCAGTGAAACCTGCTGATAAATGTCACATCCGTCCAGCTTAGTACAGTATGTCTAGACTTGTTTTTGAAATCACTCTCCTCCATTAGGATATTTTCTTTTGGACAGTGACTTGATCACAGCAGATAATGTGCCTGCCAGACTTGTATTGTAACTATGGTGATGAGACACTGATGAAATAATTTCCCCTGGCATCACAGTCCTGTAATAATGGTTTAAGAGAAACTTTGCATGTGCATTTTTGTATTTAAAAAGTTGGAGTGTTTAGCAGAGAGTGTGTTTGTGGACTATGTACTTGTTATATTCAAATATACTCTCTATATACAGTGCACACTTGGCTTCTACAGTTTCCACATCTTCTGCGTGCCTGCATTATACATCTGATTAAAATGGCTATATGTTATAAGTTATTTGCATAGGTAGTAAAGTAACAAAAAGTAAAAATAATTTGTTACTGTACCTCAGTAGAAAGGGAACTTTGTAGCTGCTCCCATCCATCGCAGTTTGTTTTGTACAGCAGAAAAACTAAAGTGAACCTACAGCAAATAAAATATGCAGATGACAGCAGCTGTCCTGATATATACTGCAGCGAAATCTGCAGTGAGCACGGGCGAGTCTAAAGAGGGGCGTGGGGTGTACATATTTATTTCAAACATTATTATCAAGATTTGGATTCATATAAATATAAATATAACATATCATTAATTAATTAAATAAATTAAAAAATGTAAATGTAATGTAATGTAATAGGCCAGAAATAACACTGAGCTACTCATCTGGGGCTGTTGGGTTGGACACTGAATTATTATTAACATTAGTTATTAACATGTACGCCATCGTCTGCAGCAGGAAACGCTGCATCAAACCACAGGACAAACCTCAGTTCTAAGAACAGTGATGTGCTTACCTTTCTTCATTGCAGCCACCACGTGCTCCTTTAAAGGCACACATTTATTCACTAGCACACACAAAGATGCAGACACACACACACACACACAACACAAACAAACACATACAATTGAACACACACCAAATCTACTGTACCTCATCCAGGAGATGCGATCCATTCAGAACTCTCATGAAGTAAGAAAGCCTTCAGAGTAAAGGTTATGTTGTTATATGCCTTAGTTTAGGTTTTACAGTATGTATACCTTATTGTATTTGATAATACTTTACTTGTGATTATTTCTTTTTGTGTTTAAGAAAATGTTTTCTTTAAAATAAATATTAAATTATATTAATAAATTATATATAAAATATTAATTATAAATATTGAAAATAAATTTTATTTTAATATGGTATATAGATACAATGAAAGGCTTTAGTTTTTGTTTTGTTTTGTTTTTTGACAGATGGATGCAGTTAAACTATTAAAAACATTATAATTTATACAATGGAAACCAATGAGCATTTCTTTTGTAAAAAGACCTGAATTTTTCCCCCCCCAATGCTGCACTGCTACAACCTACCTGCCAAGTCACACTTTAACCCCTGCCTATATTTGTCTTCCTGTTTATGTGTGGAGGACAAAGTCAATCATACTGGATAGAGCATAAGCAGCAGCAAACAGAGTTTGTTTCATTTTGTTGTTAGAAATGAAATAAAAATAAAAAACAAAGAAACAAAAATAGCTCCCAGAAGAGCTACTTTTTACTTTTATACTAGTACACTTTAGTACACTTCAGAGCCTGCACTTTTTCACTTTTGCTTGAGCAAAGAAGTCAAATGAGTACTTAAACTTTTACCACAGTATTTTTTAACACAAGTATCTGCACTTCTACTTCAGTGAAGAATGTGTGGACTTTTGCCACCTCTGATTATTGGCACAAACATACACAGAAAACAAGTCTGTCTCCATGTGTATTAGCTATACCTGCTGTGTTCACAGCAATGCTGCCACTTTTGTTAAGAGACATTTAGGCCTTTTTATTTTATTTATTTACTGAATGCTGCTCAGAAATATTGGCAGTCGCTGGGTTTGTTTTGCTGGGCTTGTTGTCAGAATGTGCTTGGTCTTTACAGTCTTGTTTTAGTTCACCTAATACACAGAAAACAAAACAGCCAGACAATCTCAGATGAAATGGAACCTGCCAATCATTACCCCCCCATTGCCCCCCTTCTGATACTTGCTGAAACTGGTGGACCTGCCTACACTGTGAACCTGCACTGTTTGTCCTTTTGTACCTGTCTGTTAGTCTCGCTCTCTCTCTCTTGTTCCCAAAAGTGAAGCTGTGGAGCCGAGAAAGACAGTGTATTGGAGAAATACTCAAGCAATTAAAACTATTTCAGCAAATACATCAAAATAACTACATAAGTGAAGCAAATATTCATAACAACTGAATTCAATTTAAATAATTTGCTTCATTAATGGTAATAAAATGGTAATCAAACTCATTCATTAATAGACAAACTCAGATAAGGGTGCAGGTGTTGCACCTGTTGTTGTTTTTGTTACTTATTTATCAGCTCAGCTTCAACAAGTGCTGCACATGTGATATGACATATCACTTAGCAGCCACTTTATTAGGTATACCTGCTCAACTGCTTGCATAGATCTAATCGGTCAATTGCATGGCATTAATTACTGTAGGTGCATTTATGTATGGAGACATGGTCAAGGCAACCTGCTCAAGTTTAAACTGAACATCAGACTGGGGACTAAAGGTGATGTAAGTGACTTTGAACATGGTTTGGTTGTTGGTGCCAGACGGGCTTCAGAAACAGCTGATCTGCTGGGATTTTACCACACACCCATCTCTAGGTTTTACAGAAAATGATCTGAAAAAGAGAAAATATCCATGAGCAAAAGTTTTCTGTAATAAAATACCTTGCTGAGATCAGTGATCAGAGGAGAAGGGCCAAACAGCTTTGGGCTGATAGAAAGGCAACAGTAACTCAAATAACCACTGGTTACAAGCGTACAGCAGAGCATCTCTGAACACAAAATACTTCTTGAAGCAGATGGGCTACAGCAGCAGAAGACCACTCCATGTGCCATTACTCTCAGCCAAAAATCGGAAGGCGACGCTACAATGTACACAGGCGCTACAAAATTGTTGATGTTGGTGTCTCCTGCAACATTCAGATGGTAGCGCCAGAAAGTGGTGTAATCAGCATTAAAGCATGGATCCGTATCAACACTAAAGGCTGCTGCTGGTGTTGTGATGTTGTGGAATATTTTCATGGCACACTCTGGACCCTTTAGTACCAACTGAGCGTCATTTAAATGCAACAGCCTTACTGAGTACTGTTGCCAACAATGTCCACCCCTTTATGACCACAGTGTACCATCATCTGACAGCTGATTCCAGCAGAATAATGCACCATGTCCAAAAGATCAGATAATCTCAAATATGTCAGCGAGTTCACTGTACTCAAATTGGGATGTGGTGGAATGTTTCCAGCACCTTGTTGAATCTATGCCATGAAGAATTAAGGCAGTTCTGAAGGCAAACACAGGCCAACCGAGGTGTACCTAATAATTTGACTACCCTGTGTATATCAGCATGCAGTAGGTGCTAAACTCATAGTTACCATATAGTGATATTTAAATCATCTTTTAATCATCCTCCCGGTGTCTTAAAGGTGCTGGAGCAAAAATCTCATCTCACTTTATATATTCAGTCACTCTTGAAACATTTTCCATTTGTCTGGTGTCCATCTGTGGGCTCATGATAGCCCACAGATGGCTGTAAGTTAGATGAACAAATATGTCTATGAGTTCCAAAAGGATTTTTCCGTCTTCAGTCTCTCTGAACTTGGGTGACATACATTTGTTGTTCTCTATGTGCATCAAATCGTAAAAGTATTTGGACACTTACACATATTTTGGTTTCCAGGATCTGTCCAGGTATATTTGAACCTGCTTGTCTTGCCACTTTAATGTAATTTTATTTTCATCAATGGCCTGGATCTATATCCATATATCATTTTTAATCTTGATCTGAAAAAGTGATCATGAACCTGATCAAACTTGTCTTTATCTGTGCCATGCCTTCTTCCGTTGTCTTCTCTGTCTAAGTATCCTCTTCCTTCCTCCTGTTTGAGCATATTAACAAGGAACAAATCACTTGGATTTAGTCTCCCATAGTTTATTATGAATGTCTGGCTGTTATTGCCTTCTGTGGGTTCGTCTGCTATATGAACATCCCTCCTCAGGGTATCTGTTCTGTAAAACTGTGCTGTCAGGGGAGGACCTGGATTGATGTTGTCAGGAAGTAACCAGGCTTTCATGTTAATTCATCAGCTGGCAAGGGTAGAGACCATGTGGTTTAGTGTCTGTGGGTGTGAAGATTGTGTTGATGTACTGTATACCACCAGTTATTATCATTGTTAAATACCTAGAGACACTGTTGACACACAGTAATTTACTTTTTTTTTTCCTGGCAAAAATAAATTGTTCACAGTCTTGGGAGAACTTTTATAGATTCTCAAATGATTGGCAGTGGAAACTGTAAACTTTGTGACTTTGTATATAACAGCTAACTCTGAATAAGATGACAATAATGAATTCATCAAAGTGATTATTATCTATTTTTTTCCTGGTATGTGTTTAACAACAACAAGCACAACATTTTGCAAAACAATTTTTTCCTTTAACCAAACCTACTGTAGATGGGCAATTTTCACAAACGGGTGAATTAGTGACAAAAAGCATTTTGTAGTCATCCTGAAAATCTTCAGAACTCATGAAAGGAAATCAAATTCTTATGACTGAAATCACTGAACATAATCTGCTGTTATTCTGTTAACAGAATCGTCAGGCAGAGAAGTGTCTGAATTGTTAGCGGCATTGTGTGATTTTCCAAAATTGCCTTGGGTTGTAAGAGAAATTAGTAAAAGAGTGCAAATAGCAGTCGTTTGCGTTTTCTTTAACTGTCTAAAGGCAAGGGTCTTTGGTGTGGTTAGTCAGAGCCATTGCTTTTTCAGGAGTTAAAAAAAGAAAACCTCAGCAGTGAAAGCTCAGAGTGAGCGACATTTTGTTCTTGTATTTTTTGTGTGTGCATATCTAATTCAGGGGTTTAAACACTAGCATAATAACTTAACACTAGTTCAGTGAACATGTCAGTTTGGAGTTGAGTAAAGGTCAAGTAAAAAGTTTTTTTTCTGACCCTTCTGCGTGAATTAGTTTTGCTCCGCTTCACATTTCTAATGCAAACTGTTGGCCAATGGTCACTAAAACTCAGGTCAAAAATACCAGAGGTGAAATATTTCTCTGGTCTTTCTGATTTGAAATCATTTAATCTTGACTCGGACGGCCCTTCAGATTTGAGTGAATGAGACATGAAATGAAAAACTGTTTTGGTGAGGTTAGCCTGTCTAAACTGAGATCACCAAGAATAATCGTTTTAATGAGGGGTAGAAGGAGGCTTGTAGACACCAATTACTATAGCCAAATCACAGTGTCAAGTGCTTATTTCCTGAAATTTGATTTCTGGAAATAAGCTTTTTTTTTTTAAAAAAGTTATTTAGGAACTCAGGGTGCAGTCATAGAGGACTGTACACAAACAAAAAACAGGCGCATATGCAGTTTGTTTTCTGTGAAAGCACACCTAATGCATATACAGGCTCAGCTGTGGTGTTGCATCATGCTGAGTACAGGCGTATTCTCACCACTGTTTTTAAAATGCACACTGTCAGGAGTGAACCACATTTGAACTTAATTAGCATTAAAACTTGCAATTAGATAAGGTGCTGCCACCACAGAGTAAACTAATTTACAGGGGAGTACACAACTGAACGAGCAGCAACAGTAATTTGGATTCAAACACACAATAACAATACTATTGACCACCTGGCTCCTGGATGAGCAGGAAACCGCAGATTACAAGTAATAATTTACAGTGGAAACGGCGTGCAGCACCAGAGGAAGTCCCTGCAGTTTTTACCTCATCCTCTCATATTTATTCTCTTTGTACCGTAACAAACTGCTAAATGATGTTTTTCCCACATTCATAAATTTGTTTGGTTGTGGACTTTAATTTATTATTCATATGTAGTTTAAATCCAGGCCCCTGACAGGTGGGAACAAAACAGTTCCCAGCCAAAGATAAACTGATGCTATCCAAATGTTAAAATTTGAAAAAAAACGACTTAAAATCTGGTTTATTTACTGTATGTTGGAGTTACTGTAGAAAATATGGGCATTCAGATAAATTTGATGGCTGACTTTGCATGCATACAATGTGTGACAAAAATTGCTTTTAGTTAAGCTTTTCTTTCTCCCCTCAGCATTTGTTTTATGAATAATAAATGACTCAAAATGATTGTGTTGTACTGACACTCTAGTTCCAGGATCCAGATATAAATATGCATGCTGGCTCACTGTCACAGACATCGTTAAAAAAATTTGTCACACCTGTGCTTTACCTACTATGACAACTCAAAAGTCTGCAGTGAGAAGAGTTTAATGGTTCAGCATGTGCAGTACTGTGCAAATATCTTGAGCCACTGACTGGGCCCCACACTCCCTTGACCTAAATCAAACTCAACACCTCTGGGACATTATGTTTTGGTCCGTCCAGCACCACCACGTTGAACCTCAGACTGTCCAGGAGCTCAAGGATGCCCTGGTCCAGATCTGGGAGGAGATCCGCCAGGATACCATCCGCCGACCCGTTAGGAGAAAGCCCCAACATTGTCAAGCATTCATAGAAGCATGTGGGGACCATACCATATTTTGAGTTGCTGAAATGAAATTTCAGCAAACTGGACTCGCCTGCCGCATCCTTTTTTTACTTTGATTTTTGTGGTGTCTTTGAATTCAGCCCTCTGTAGATTGATCATTTTAATTTCCATTGACCAATGTGACATCCGTTAATTCCTAACACATTACCCAGTCCATATCAGTATAGATGTCCTGCATGATTTATTTATTTTTTCTCATTGATATCCGATGTGTGTTAAAAGTGCTCCTTTAAATTTTTTGTAGCATTGCATATAATTTGTATAATCAAGTCAAACTGATACCCTGGTATAATAGATCTTTTTGTTTTAAGCAGGATGAGGGAGAGAGGGAGACTGGGTGTTTCCTATTATGTGAGCCTATTCAGTTTGTCAGGATTTATTTGGCAACAATAACCAGCTTGCTCTTCATCATCATGTTGCTAAAAAACATGCTTCTGCTATAGATTCCTATCACAGTCTGTAGTGTTGGCTGGTTCATAATTCTGCTGTAGGCCATTAGCTGTGGGATATCAGTTGTGCCATTTATTGCCTACTGACTAGATGGATTATAGATTAGTTTACACACACACACACCTACACACACACACACACACACACGTTATACTGACACTGTGGTTTCTTCTTCTATTTCTTTTTCTTCTTCACCCATACATTTTAGTCCCTGCCTTATAACAACAAAACCACATCTGCACCAACAGTTTTAAAATTCCTAACATGTATTTTCCTGGAAGCAAAAGACACATTTTTCCTATTAGCTTTAAAGGAAATATTATTTATATACCCGACTAAAAAAAAAAAAATGTAATTGTTTGTAATAATTTTGCACTTGAGCCATAAGCCTCACAACATCTTAAAACTGCATGAGCAATTTAAAGAGTAAGCCCAGTCTTACCCCAGCTAAAGCCGGTGAGCGACTGTAGATAAGCAGTAAAATTGGACTAAGTCTGCTGCATGCTCTGTGGAAAATAGGCTATAGACTTTACACATCATGTACCTCAGCCTGCACATCAACTCTTTGTGATCGCTGCATGTGTGCTGTCTGGTCAATATGTTATTTTAACATGTTTCAGGTACAATGTCCATTAAAAGAGCTTCGCAGAAATGATTCACTGAATCTCTAAAAGTAGGGCAGCAGCATTGTCTTGCCTTGTTGAAAGCAGTGTGCGTTTAGTTACAGTAAATGTCTCACTGCGGTTCTAGGACACATCATTGCTTTTTCCACCAAATTCTCCACTTAGTTCTTAATAATCTAAGCCAGCTGTGTGAGAAAAATAACTCCCACAGCTACAGTAAGAATTTGACAGTGCCAGAAAAGAATAAGGCCGTCCTGTGTGTCAAAATGTCCTCTTGATCGTCTCTCCTGAGCTGTCAGTCTGAGCACCTCACACGAGTAAACACTCATAATCATTGACCTGAATCCACCCTGGCATAACAAAGACACTTACTCCGCTTGCTTGTTCGGACTGGGCTATTGATCCTGACAAACAACCCATCCAGAGTGTGTTGCAGTCATCTAACACTTCTACCCTCATGTCTCAGTTCTGTTACCTCTATCAACAGATCCGCTTCTTTGCGTTGCAGCGCAAACACTCAGTAGATTTTACCTTCAATGAGCAGAGTCATAACAACTCACTAAGTGTTTGTTCAAGCAGAAGGTGCGGAGAAGTGCAGGAGGGAGCGAGAGAGGGAGGCAGTGATGATAAATCACCAGTGAGGACTATGTGAAGCTGACAGTATTACATCCTTGGACTGTTCCTCAGTGGGCAAGGTTAGGCTGTCTATCGGTGGGCTGTGGCTCCCTCAGGAAAGGCAAAATTAGGCAATTACAGGCAAATAAATCTTGTATCCTGTGACAGGAGCGTTCAGTGTCGGAGTGTAAAATGGTGTTAGGATTCAGATGGAGTGCTTCTGTGCATCAGGACTTGGGAGTGCATGATGTACTCTACACAAAATGAAGAAAGGTCCCCTTCTCGCGACAAAGAGCTGCAGGGGATAATTCTCCATTCAGCAGACCAATAAAAACAAAACATAGTTTGAATTTGGGAAACATATGGGAGTTCAATATAATTTAAGGCCACAGACACTTGATTGTCTCATGCGATGTTGCAGATATTTCTTGTGTCGTAAATTGCTAGTTGCGTTGTAATATGGAGTTGCTGGCTGTTTTCTACGGGCAAATTAGATTTTAGCTCTGAGGACGTAGCACATGTGAAGAGCCCATAAAGTCACAATCGGTGCCTCAATGCTTAAACATGAAAATTGCTAAACTGAGTAAGTGTAGGCTGGGAAGTAAAGATAAGTAAAGTCAAAATATATTTAAACATTATGCACTGTAAGTAAATGCTGATTAAATGTTTCTAAATTATATATTGTACATATTATAAGGAACCACCAATAGGAGCTACAATTACTTGAAGTACTATTTTCTGTGTGACTTTATTTTTGTCTCTTCTTTTGTTGTGGAGGAATTTTGGCCCGCTCTTCTTTATAGCGTTGCTTCAGTTCACTGAGGTTCACAGCTCTCTTAGGGTTCTTCCACAGCATTTCAATCAGTTTAAGGTCTGGCCTTTGACGGGGCCATTGCAGCACCTTTATTTGTTTCTTTTTCAGTCATTCTGTTGTAAGTTTGATGCTGTGCATTTTCCTGTTGCATGACCCAGTTTGGATCAAGCTTTAGCTGACAGCTTCACATTTGGCTCTAGAATACTTTGGTATACAGAGCGGTTCATGGTTGACTCAGTGACTGCAAGGTGTCCAGGTGCTGCAAAACAAGCGCAAGTCATCCCCCCTCCACCACCATGTTTGAAAGCTGGTGTGACGTGTTTGTGCTGATGTGCTGTGATTGGTTTACTCCAACTGTGGCACTGTGCATTATGGCCAAACATCTCCACTTTGGTCTTATCTGTCCAAAGGACATTGTTCCAGACGTTTTGTGCCTTGTTCAGATGCAACTTTGCAAACCTAAACTGAGCCAAGCCACACTTGTTCAGTCTTTTTCCGGTGTGGTTGCATGAGTCTGAGATGTTGCTCTTGTATTTTTTGTGTATTCTCTGAGCATTTCACGGTCTGACTTTAGGGTGAATTTGCTGGTACATCCACTCCTGGGAAAATTGAATTCTCCAGACCAGCAAACTACTAAAACTTTTGCTTTTATAGAGGTGCTCACACTTCCTGACGGTCAGTTAATCAGGTGCATTTGATTAGCAGCACCTGACTGCTACTTACTCCCTTCATTCCTATAGAAGCAGTGAGGCTGTGCTTAGAAGACGTTTTTCACAGCACTCTGTGCAGTCCTCAAAAACTGAAAAACTTCCTCTTCCACATTAGTGTATATGCAATATTAAAATATTATGAACTAACACCAAATGCTAGAGAAAACTATGTTATACTGCATCACTGGAAGAGACGGATGAGGGTATCATAGGCTTGTTTTTATTTCCTTAATAAATTATCTACTTGGGAAATAAATCAGCCTTTCAACAGCAAAAGAAAAAAACATTATTCTTTCATCTCTATTATAAGAAAAATACAATAATAACAAAAAATACTTGAATGTGTATTTATCCAATTTAGGGATGCCATACTTTTGATTTTTTTTTTGTTCTTTTATCACACAGTTCGTCCTCATTTGTCCTGAAAAGCAAAACACCTCCAGAAGCACTGTTCAGACTTTACAATTAAGAATCACATTATGAAAAAGGTTTCTAATCATTTGATACTGAGTGCACTGGGTGTTATGAACAATATAAATCAGCAGGCAGTGAACATGCTTGAAGAGATGGGATTTTCTCTTTTTCATGAAACCTCCAGGTCGACTCGGGCATTTCTGTGTGGAGGTTGCATGTTCTCCATGTGCCCATGTGGGTCAATCACCAGCTTGCCAAACACATATTGTAATTGGCCCTAAATGCAGTCATGGCATTATTTGGTTGCCCTTCTCTTTGTGTTAGAACTGTCATGGTTGTCATGTCCCTCGCCTCTCTCTCTGGGGAAGATGCTCAACACCCACCCGACCCTCCAACTCTGTGACCCAAGTCAGATAAGCACTTAGGGAAATGGATGGATTTTCATTTGGATTCATGTGTTTGCGTCCTGTTAGCATAAACATGGTTAAGCAGTGAGCTAAATCTCACCAATAAGTCATGTGAAGGAGACACCGGTCACAACCATCAGTGATCCATTTAAGTCTCACTCCCAGCACAGTTGCCACACACTCAGAGACGAGTGAAGAAAAAAAAAACATGCACGGGAAGGAAAGTGAACAGGAGCGAATAGTTTGTGTAAGACACAAATTCACAATCATCAAACCACAACTTTCTCATCTGGAGGTTTAGATAGGTGACCCTAACCTCGTAGGTCATAGCAGTCCTTCAGCTGACCTTTGCATGGCATCTTTTCACAGGTTTTGTGGTGGAATTCCATCAGGATTTACTTCAATGAGACATCAGTGTTTTGTTGTTGTTGTTGTTGTTGTTGTTTTTGTTTGGGTGTGTGTGTGGGGGGGGGTATTAGTAACAGAAGGGGACACACTTGTTTTTTTAACCAATATTGCTGTGTGGACTGTGTACCAGTTGATATTCACAGCATGAAATCACACCTCAGTGCTCCTGACTTCACCAGAAGACGGGGTGAGGCTGGAAATAGCAAAGATACATTTAATGATAGTGAAACAGAGCTATAGTTAGTATTCATGAAGAGACACGCCAGTCCAACGCCCGTTCTGCTACACAGGGACATGGCTGGCCAAACACAGCAGCTTGAGGTAAATGCACAGAGGTAGTTTATAATGTTTGGGAGCTATAAACATTCTGCCCTTGGCTCTTCCCTAGCAGACGGACCATGGAGAATTTTACTGCTACCATAAAGCATGTTCATCTTCTGCCTCTCCTCAAGCTTCCCCTCAGTTATAACACACACAGAGAAGCGCGCACATACACAAACACAATCACACAATCCCATCCATGTCATATTTCACAAACACCTTGTGCATTAAAATGAAGAAAGAGAACAGGAATATCTTCTGTAAACAGACTGATCTGATACTCCTCACTGATGTACCTCTTGACTGGAACCATACCAAAAAATAAAACTTAGTTTGAAATCTGAATGTGTTTTATTAAAACTGTGGTGCTGAGGATAAAATTATAGTTATTTATAATATATGGTCTGCATTTCTTCTAAGTTATAGAAAAGAGCAGAGTCTGACTAAATTAAGAAAACACACAAATATACTTTCCACATCTTGTGAATTCACTGAGTAATCTCACTCACAGCCCAGGCTGGAAAAGCTAAGTGAATCTTTGTGCTAATGACTTGTCTAAAAGCTCCTTGGCGTCAGGTGTTCCAATTAAGGAGATGGGATTTGAAGTGTGAATGGGAGATGCACAAAGCTGGAAAAGGCTACAACAGCATTTCTAAAGACCTGTATGTCCATCGGTCCACAAAAAGAATGTCGAAAAATGGAGAAGATTCAAGACTTTTGTTACTCTCCTTGCAACAAACAAGCCAGAAAAAGGGGGGGAAATGATCCAAGAATAAAAGCAAAAACACCTGCAGAAAATGTGTTACTTTTTCTTTTTTTTTTTCAAAAAAGAAACATCGAATAAGAAAGGTGTTAATGGAAAGACTCTATGGAGGAAATAACTGCTCTCCAAAAAACATTGCAGCATGTTTCAAGTTTGCCAGAGCCTACCTGGATGTTCCAGCACTTCTCGAACACTTTTCTCTGGGCAGATGAGACAAAATTCAACATTTTGAGGGGAAAAGCAGAGTCTTATATTTGGAGACAAAAAAAACCCCACTGCACTCAAACCAAACTGTTGTTTCCACAGTCAAGCACAGTGGAGGGATTGTCGTGGTTTCTTTTGCTTCAAATGCCTTCCAAAAACTGAGAAAAATTTAATCCCAAGTTTTATCAGTAAATTTTACAGGAGAATGTCCACGAGCGGAAGCTTGTTTTGGGTGATGCCACAACCGAGGAATAGAGGAGTAATTCTTATTTTTGAACAAGTATGTCAGTGTCCTTAAATGAAGCTGCCATGGAGCAAGGGGTGGGGTACACCCTGACAGGTCTCCGGACTAACACGGAGATAGACAACCACTGATACTCACATTCACACCTTATGGAAATTTAGAATCAACAGTTAACCTAACCCTACTGACTGTGTGTTTTTGAACTGTAGGAGGAAGCTGGAGTGAGAACCCATGCAGACAATGGCAGAATATGTAAACTCCACCCACTGTACTTACTATAGATGACGAGATTTTCTTGCAGTGTTAGTAAAATGACATTAAAGGCTATGAAATTTTAGGTTGAGGAAAATTATTCTGAAAATTTGTGCAATTTGTGGGTGCAATTGTTTTGCAGATTGGTGAATCTCTGCCCCTCTCTTTACTTCTTAGAATCTCCGCCTCGCTAAGGAGGGGGGCATAAACATGTTAGATATGTAGTTTACAAGCAGAATATTGTATTTGAATCAATGTTATTGACATGGGTTTATTGCTGTTGCTGATCAATAATCAGGACGTCAGCAGCAACACTGAGCTCACACAATTAATCAAGCATGAAACACGTGGTGCACCACCTTTGACCTGCCATAGCTCGAACTTTATGACAAGATACACAATAAACAGAATAAATCTTGTGTTTTCATTTTTCCGACATCCTCTTTGATCCACCTAAGAATTTGTCTTTTTAAATTAGGACCATTGAAGCTTTGATTGACAGTCGTCATAACACAGGGAGCTGTAGCCAGTCATTGTCTGCCAGGCTTCACCTCCACAAATTTGAGTCACTGAACTGGACGTGCTGTCTATGTTTGTGCTGTTTGTGCCCTTTTGGAGCATTTTCATGGAATTTTAACAAATAATAATATTAACAATAAAACAAAATTTATACTGCACTTTTCAAAATACTTACACAGTTCTTTAAAGAATACAGAAAAATGGATCACAATGGATCGGAGACAGTTAAAACAACAGTTAGAATCATGAAATAAATCCTAAACAAATAATATGATAAAATAAATAAATGGAATTGAAGATCAATAAAGAAGAAACATTAGAATATCGCCATAAAAAACAATAAACATAAAAAACAAAAAAGCTTTTCTGTTTACAGTGATGGTATAGTTACCTTAAAAAAGTAGTCTGACTACTGATTACTGATTACTCCTTTAAAAAGTAACTTAGTTACTTTACTTTACTTAAGTAAAGTAAAGTGTCTCTATTTAGACATTTTTAATGTCAATGAAGTTTTTACCTTGATAAAAAACAAATATATAAAAGTCACTTTGTTAGAAACTGGGTGCAGCTTC
>VUQK01038887.1:25189-42951 GCA_015106715.1 Bujurquina vittata | reverse complement strand
CTGGGTGCAGCTTCTACCTTGTGATAGAAATGCTGTTTCTCATTCAAAATGACCTGATATCATTGATGAGAGATTTGTTTGGCACATGTTTCACAGATTATAGGTCAACAAGTTATTTACAGTTAAATACAGGTGATCACTCTTTGGCACAACACCAGAAAACAATGCCTTGGGTCTCTAAGCTCCTCTGCTAAATCAAAATAGTATGATCTCAGGATTCTCCTGAACCGTTTTTGTCTTAAAGTGTCATGTCAGGAAGCTGACTCAGTGCTCATTTTTTCATCTAAGGAATATTGCTAAGTTTAGATGTATCATTTCAAAGATGGTGCAAATTGTTAATGCTTTTATCTTTTCCTGTTTACCTGTCTTAAAACATCATCTTCAGATCATTTGCAATCTGCCTGAATTGCTGCTGCCCGTCTTTTTACCAATTCCAGTAAGAGATCTCGTATCTCTCCAATTTTAAAATATCTTCATTGGCTCCCTGTTAGTTTTAGAGTCAGTTTTAAAATTCTGGTTTTAACCTTTAAACATTTAAGCACTACAGTGCATCTCAGAGCTTTTATTGATCTACTCTTCTAACCGGTCCCTGGTCTTCAGAGCAGATATTACTGTGGGTGCTTCATACTCATTTTAAAACAGGCGGAGATCGAGTCTTTTGGGGTAGTGGCTCCAACTCTTTGGAATGAGTTACCGTGATTCCTTTGTTTGTTTGTTTGTTTTGTTTTATTTTGTTTGTTTTTTTGACAAAGAAATTTAGACAAACATTTCAGGAATTATGGCTGACTTTGTGTTGTTCATGTAGCTCTATTCTGTTTTACCATTTTGTTTGCTTTCTCTTGGTGTACGGCATTTTGCAGCCTTGTCTGTGAAAGGTGTACACATACTTTACTTTCTTATAAATGATCCAGGCTTTATAATGGGATCAGGGTTAGGGTTTTTATTGTTAACCTAACCTTACCTTAGTTAGGTTGTTTTTCTTGTTTTTGAAGTGAGTTGAGACACAGTGTAAATAGTTTGTTATGTTTGGTGCAGTTTGTGTGCACGTGGGCATGTATGGAACATGAGGGTCCATCAGCGGTACAGGGAAACGCGAAGGCTCCTGAGCTCCATAAATGCTGCAGCTCACTCAGAGTGATCATTAAAACACACACACAGACTTCTGAGATTAGCTTTCCTTTGCCAGTGAAACACAGCTTTAGAATTTATTTCAGAAAAAATTGTCTGTTACACGTGTAATATGTATTGGGGTTTTGGCTCTTTAATTTTCAGTTTTTGATCACATTAGGTAGCAGACAACACTGGGGGGTGGACAGAAAAAGTCTCTACCCCCCTCCATGTGACATGCTGTTTGATAATCGACACCTACATGTGAGGTGCAGTGGTAACTATGGTGATTATGTACTTATGAAATCACTTGCTAAAATCTTCCTCCAGCTATAACATTGCAATAATGATCCAGTTGCAGTTCTGCACCAGAAAATGAGTCTTCTACAAAAGAGAGCGCATTATTTCACTCATTCCAGAAACTGTGCTTTTTTTGTAAATCACTTTGCCGATTTGTTCTTAAGAAGATGGATTTTTTTATACTTAATATGCTGTAGTAAAGACTCTTTTGACCGTAGGCTGAATGTACATACTGCAAATCAATTTTAAGCAAGACGTGCAAATGAAAGTAGAATTCATTAAAGTTTTTTATGTTTACAGCTATAATGGTAGCCTTAATTAGGTTACTATTTTTAGGAGAATGCTTCTCAAAGGTAATTTAAAACCTGTGGGAACCAGAAAGACACTGTAATAAATCTATTTTATTTGCTACTCTTCAGGCTCTCTCAGGCCTGGTTCTGCTTACCTCACAACCTATAGTTCTTTATTGAAGTTCTCTAAGGGTCAATATAGTCGCTTTCATTGAAAATAATGCAAATTACACTCTCGCCTTGTTTCATCTTCCTCTCAGTACAACTTTTACAAGGAAATTGTCCAACTGTAGTCACAGGTCACATCAACTTGTCTTCATCTATTTCCCACAGGATGTCTAAATTGAAAGGGTTTGAGTCGGCTGTAAGGAGAGGAAACTGGTAATCAGCTGAAGTTTTTGTCAGCATGCTGCATTCGGACAGGATTTATTCAAAAATAAGTCTTATCAAAGTCAGAGTCGCAACAAGAAAAAGATATACAGTGTAAAAGCTCTTTGAGGGGATCTTCGCTCGGTTTGCTTTTGTCTTGACATAAACCAATCAGAAACCAATTCATCCTCTTCATTTGTCCATTCCATGTGTACCTATGGCATCAGATTAATTTTAATCAGTTTGCATTTGGCATGTAGTGAAAGTAAAAAACATACTGCTTCAAGGCCATTACTACCATTCAAGTTCATAACTACATAGACTGTGCAGTAGCTCTAAGAGCTTCCAAACGATCTGACCTTTAATTCAGTACAGTAGCTGAACTCCTCCTGAGCACACACAATGTCAGAAAAGGACTTCTGGCCATTTACTCAATATTTTATGAGAAAAAAGTCTCCAGAAATGGCTGTTGCTTTGTGAAGTTGAGCTTCCTCCTCATGTTGCCCATGAATTTCTCTTTGTGGCAAGCCATCCAGCCGCAGCTATCCCTGGAGCCTTACTACTAGCATGGCTTGATGCTTCACTTGCTGAGAGACAGGCAGTGATTATCGAGAGACTGTGAGTAAAGTTTCAGTGTTATTTGCATTCAAATTCAGGGGGTACATATTTCTCAGTTCAAACACACCCTGTGAAGTTTCAGCCCAAAGCATCAAACACTTTTCCAAACCCAAAAGCTGCAAGACGTCTCGGCGGTAAAATTATTTTCAATGTCATCTGTGTAACTAAAATATCCATAATAGTTTTTGAAGATGGGGGGTGGGGGGGTGAAGGGGGGCACAGAACAGAAGTAGTCCCAGAAGATGAAAGATTTCTTAAGAAAAGTTTTAAATGCAAGACAGATGTTAAATGAGAATCTAGGGCAATAAACAAATCATTAACTACCCTGGAAGGTGTAATTTCTGTATATAGTTTATTCTAATCTAAGCCTTAAATCAATCAAACAGATGGAACATATTGCCTGTAAGTTAGTTTTTGTAATCATCTACATATGTATGGTTTAGAATTGTTCTAAAAGCTTTTTCTATCTATAGCCCTCATTGCTTTACAATCTCACATTGCTGCATTATGCATAAAGATGTATTTTATATTACATTATTGTTGGGTGTGATAACATGCGCGAAAGAGCACAAGCTCTTAGGTTATTCTTTTAATCTCCAGAATTTATTAATGAACTATAACATTCAGGCAAGTCACAAAAACAAGCTTATTCCCAGCAGACTGGTGCCAATTGGCAAATTTCATATACAGTGTAGGGCACAGCGATGCAGCTGCTTTACCCTGCCCACAGTTGCAGCATATCTGCAAGCTACTTAGAAACCCACACCCACACACCCAGTTCCTCTTTTTAATGTCTCACTTAATCAGTGTCATTTCTGTTATAACTAATGCCTTACCTGTTCTGTGTTGGACTTTTGCTGCTGCTCTGTGGATGTGGAAGGTCAGGATGATCCCAGAACAGAGCCATATCGCCAACTGAATATAGAAATAATAATTTTGTGTTGACTGATTCAAATAACACACATCAGGCTGTTTTCCTCTTTGCATTCTCTCCTGCAGGCTAAAAAGAAAAATCCCATTATATGCAACTGGATGCCTTCAGTCAAAGGTCTTAAATCACAAAGTAGTGTCACTTATTCTCTGTCCAAAGCTGCTGATTGACTTTCGTATAAATGAATGGTCTGTCCTTGCCAATCTAAGATGAAGCTTTTTTTTTTTAAGATCACAACTTCATCTAACATTGCAACCTTGATGTTGCTGACCCTATCACACATTCATGTCCCATTGAAAAGGCACTCTGTGGCTGGTGGCCATTAGTCTCCCTGTTTGTAGCTGCTTCTGAAGCTTGAACTGTTGCTTTGTAGAGACGGCCCGCTCTTTGAAGCCCTCTCACTCTGCCACTGTTTGGTGAACTGGCTGTGAGGCTGGCAGAGTTAGACTCAAGGAGAACGGTTCATTCCAGTTCAGCTGGCTGACCGGAATTAACTTTAGTGCCTTTGCAGTTCTGCAAAAGTTGCTGGTGTGCATTGAAGAAGGAATAGTTTCAGTTGTAAAAGTTGTTTTTGAAAAAAAACTGAAGATATCAAGGCCTGAACTTTTTACAGACCAATTTTCTCACAGCAAGCTGTTTTAAATTGAAATCGGCCTGTTTTAAGTTCATATTCACAACTGTAGCAAATAGGAATAAGTTTTGTTTTTGTTTTTTTTAGGAATAAATAACTGAATAAATAAATAAATAAGCGAGAGATACTAAAGCTGTTATGATTAGACGTGTGGCATTTAGCATGTGTGGGAAGGCTCACAGTATTTTGGCTGTAAGAAGCATCGGCTCATCAGTTGGAAAGCTGTAGCAAGCAGCAGGTGTGTGCCTGTTGCTAGGCAGCATCAGAAAATTTCAAAAGCAGCGCTGAAACACGTCCCGAACAGCATTTCAGCACTGGAAGAATGATCACTTTCCTGGAACATTTTAAATGAGCCAGCCAATGCAAAGCAGTTGAAACAGGACAAGTGGGGATCAGGAGGTGCGGTGGCTGCGGACTAAAAGTCGTCGGGTATTTGAGGGAATAAAAGCATTTATGACTTGTAGCATGATAATATAAAGGTTTGACTTTTTTAACAATAATTCAGTATCAGCAGAGAATTTTAAATTTTTTTGAAAAATGTATATTAACACTTTTTGTTTTATTTGAAAAATAAAAACATCTTTAATTAAATGAAATTCTGTATAATTTCTCAGCTTTGACTTCACACTGAAGTCGTTCCAGATTTCACTTTGATGACAGAAAAGCTGTGGTTGGCTGAGTTATTATCATCATTATCAACAATTCAACAAGGTCTGTGACTTGCAAATTGTTACGTACGTGGACTGGAAAGACAAAATAAAGCAATTTTTTTTCCATGTGGTGCACATGCTTTTCCTTTACCCGCAACAAACAATTTCAAATAGCAAAAAAGAGAGGAGATGTTTTGTACTCCTGTTAAACTAAAGTAAACTCGCATCTGCTGGTCAGGTTTTGAAGCATTCCTGTTTTTTATTTTATTTTTCCAGCATCCACTTCAAACCCATCAGAGCGACACAGACAAATACAAAATAAAGAACACTCTCATGTAATAACAAAATCTGTTTTTAACTGTGGCAGTAGAGTTGGAGAAAACAGCTTTTAGGGGGTTTTAAAAACTATATAGAAAGTGTGTGCATCTTGTCTGGAGTAATATATTGTTTTTGCCTTTAGTCCATCAGGTGGTGGCAATTTTCGTGTGTGCTGAAAAGCCACACAGCCTGCAGGGTTTTAAAAGCCTGTACACTGACTTGAGTGTATTTTGAATGCAATCAGTCATTATGATGGCAAGAATTACTGAAATAAGACCACAGGCTGGAAATAACTGTAACTATCTTTTATATGATGAACGTAATGAATGGGTACATTCAGGAAATAATAAAAAGAAATATATGTACTTAAGAGGCATTGGCACTCAGCCTCCCAGTGAATTGCTGGATGCTCAGCCTGCACTCAAGGGCATAACAGTTTGATTGACATCTCTGAGCAAGCCAGAGAAGTTGCTCTGGGGGCCTCGTTTCCAAGATAAAATGAAGTCTATACACAGTGTTGTGTTAGTTCACAGATTAGCATTTTATCTCTTTTCAGACTTGTCATGTTTGATCTCTGAGTTTCAACATGTAGTGACGAAATCTTTGTTGAATCCCAACAATTAAGGCTTTCTTTAAGGATCGACTCCATGTAATAAGGAATTTTCTGATGCAGAGTATTTAGAAAGTAGAGTTTAATACGCGACCTAGTCATATACTGCCTCAGCACAAGCAAGGTCTGCTACAGACCTTTGTGAATACGTTTGGATTTGGTGCAACATATCCCAGTCTGCATCGTCCAGAGCGTCCTGTAAGGCAGCCACCGATTGGTCCGTCCAGCACGTGACCGCCCTCTGAACCGGAACCTCCTGTTTCAGCCTTTGTTTATATTTAGGCATGAGGAAGATGGCAGCGTGGTTGGATTTTCCAAACAGTGGATGAGACTATGCCTTGTAACTGTCTTTGAACGGAGTGTAGCAGTGATCCAGTGTCCGTTGTCCTCTGGTGGGGCAGGTGATGTGCTGGTAAAAGTTTGGCACTGCACATTTCAGGTTAGCGCTGTTAAAATCACCAACCACAATAAGTGCAGCGTCCCGATTATGGGTCTGAAACTGTGTGTCATGAAATTCACACAGTGCAGTGTCCGTGTTTGCCCGCGGTGGAATGTCAACGGTGCTGACAATCACCAAAGTAAATTGCCGAGGAAGGTAGAAAAGACGAAACATGAGTGCCAAAAGTTTCAAGTTAGGTGTGCAGGAGCGTGCAAGAGTAACAATGCAATGTATTAACAATGTATTATCACACCAGTTGCTGTTTACCATCATGCACACACCACCTCCTCTTGACCTCCCGGACTCCATTGTTCTGTCCATGCGGTATACCGAGAAACACTCAGCCAGCTGAATGGCATGGTCCGGTACCGCTGGGTTCAGCCAGGTCTCGGAGAAGCAGAGAAGGTTGCAGGCCCGAATGTGTCTCTGGAACTTGATCCTGGCACGGAGGTCGTCAAGCTTGTTGTCCAGGGACTGGACGTTGGCTAACAGGATATTGGGCAGGTGTGCCCTAGCCCTCAGCTTATTCCTTACACTGGCTCGTTTTCCTCGGGGTCGTCTCTTGGCCAGTCCTTTGTTGTTCCTCAGGATCTCCCTCGGCCACGATGAGTCCGTTAAAAACAACAAACGGTGAGTGGATTGTAGATTAATAGAAATAAGAGTACTTCTATCATAGCAAATACAACCCATGGTGAAAAGAAAAAGAGGTCAAAAACGATAAAAAGCTGTGAAATAAATAAAAACAGGTAAAAAATTGTCGAAGGAGTCGTGACGGCAGCGGCCATCTTGGTTAATGATCCCAAACATACTGCCAATGCAATAAAAGATACCTGGATAAAACACACACACACACACAAATGAACACTATCAGTCATGGACTGGCCTCCCCAGAGCCCAGAGCTCAACATCACTGAAGGAGTGTGGCATCATCTTGATAGAGAACGGAACAAAAGGCAGCCGATATCCAAAGAAGAGTTTTGAATGTCCTTCAAGAAGCCTGGAGAACTATTCCAGAAGACTACTTAAATAAATAACAGCAAAGCTTCTCTGTGAGAGTTCAGGCTGTGTTGAAGAATAATGGTGGTCATATCAAATATTGTTTCAACCTTTGCCTGTATTTGTATATATGTTTGCAAATTTCAACAAATTGCTGAAACTATTTCTCAGTTTCCTGGAAAAACATAAAGAGATGATCGTGGTTTTGATGAAAGTAGCATGCACCATAAATATGAAAGCATTTATAGAAGGAATAAATTGTTAATTTTTATGTATTCACCATCCTATTTACTAAACCAGACTTCTTTAAGCATCACTGCCTATGTTTTTTTCTTCTTCTTCTTTTTCTGACTTCTTGATGCTAAGTAACCAGTCTGCATATGTATATTTGAATATATATATTTGAATTGTCATGCTGAAAAATGAAGCTGTTGCCAATTACATGCTTTCCAGATGATATCACATGGTGATCAAAATCTGATGGTACTTTTCTATCAGTTTTGGCAAGATACCCTGAAATGCAGCTCCAAACCATAACAGAGCATCAGTCATCTTTTATACCTTTTACAGGTGTAAAAGTAGACGCACACTGTTGTACGTCTCTCCTGAACACCTCTTGACATATTGATGAAGATTTGAACCAAGAATTTCTCATTTGGATTCATCGCTCCATCAGACCTGTTGCACAGATGCTTGTATAATGTGGCTTACCTCAGCCTTTTCTCCCTGTTTACCTTCCTTAAGAATGGCTTCTTGACAGCCACTGTGACCATTTCTGATGAGGCTTAATTTAACACTACATGGGTCGACTCGGCGGCCAGATCTCTCGGGTCCTGTGTCAGGTCTTTGCTGGATTCTTTTCCTATTTCATGGTCATGACTTTCAGATGCTTTTCATCTGCTGTAGATAGTATTTTTAGCTCTGTCATTTCTTCTTTTGTTCTTCACTTGTCCAGTTTTTTCAGAATTAATGTGAGTTGAAAAAGTGGCCAATGTTCAAGATCTCCAGAAAGCTGAAAGAACTACTGCTGAAGAGCACTTTAAAAAAACGCCCAGAAGTTTGACTCCTTGGTACCAAAATATAAAGAAATGAGGGCTGGCTCAAGACTTATGCACAGTCCCTTTAAAGGATGGATGTAATCATAACATCATTTCAGCATTATATCCTTTGTAAGCTTTTTTTAAAGCAAAAAGTGGCCATGTTTATTAACTAAGTTGCTGGTACTAGCAAGCCTTATTGCTAGTAGTGTCCATAGATTTTAAAGGTTTAATGCACAGACACAGATACACGCTAGTCAGGGCTTAGAAAATAACAAATAAAATACTAGACTAGGCTACTGTCCTTTAAGACACACCACCAGAAGGTCCAGGGTACGAATCCACCAGATGGTCTTTTTGTGTTGAGATTGCATGCTTACCCTGCGCAAAGTATCTTTGGACTTTCCTCCTAAAGTCCAAAGATATCCATGCATTTTAGGTTAACTGGTGACTGTAAATTGCCCGTTTACATTATATATGTGCGCATGCTGGATGTCTGTCTCATTAAGTTAGTCATGTGATGGTCTGGCATCCTATCCAGGCTGGGCCACACCAGTGACAGCTGGGGTAGGCTCCGGCCCCACTGGAATGAATAAGTGATTAAGAAAAAGGATGGAGGGATGTTCAAAAAGGCACCAACAGATTGACAGTTGTGGTGTCCATCACAGTGACTCAAATTAGCCAAGTGTGCCAGACACCAGTCATTAAAAGGAGCCATGCTAAGAGGAGGAGACAATAATGAGATTAAAGAGAACAAAAACATTTTTATATCAGGCTGTAAATTTGGGCATAGAGCTCAGGATCGTGACACCACCAACTCAGTGCATTATGGGACTGTTGTTCATGCAAGTCCGACTTGATAATGGAATATATGGAGGTAGATGTTGCTTTTGGGTTTGAAAGTTAAATTGTGGGCATTAGAAACCTATCAGCTGTGTTGTAAAATGGCGCAAGCACACATTTGACCAGAACACTGAATGGAGAAAGATTTTTGCTCTTTCCAGATTGTTCGCGGCAACAAGGAGCTGAGGTCATGGAGCCAACAACACATGGCTTGAGTAGCAGCTGGAAGAAGGAAAAACATAATTTTCAACAACCATTTGGAAAATATGTTTGTGTTATCACAGCATTGTCATACGGGTACCATCATTACACCTCGGACACACAGAAGTCATTGTGGTTATCGCTGACCAGTACCAACGGAGAATAAAGGGACTACAAGGTCCTGCACCTGCGCCTGCACTAGAACATGTGCCATAATAAAAGACATAAAACGACTTCACATCTGAATGAATTTTATTTTTAAGATTCACAGCCCAGTTTAGTGTAAGTACAAGGTAGAGCATGTAAGTGTATTATTACAGTGCAATATTACATACCAAATAAAATATTGTGCTTTATGAGTCTGTGCAGTGCTGTGAAATGGAAAAATATGAAAGAGACAAAAAGATACAGTACGTAGCAATGGACAGTCGAGTATTTGATATTAAGCTGAATAAACTATACAAAGATTCTTTGCAGGGTAAGAGATGTAAAAAAGTTTGTGTGCATGTATCGCAGAACCAACGCTCAGTGGCTGAGAGTGCCTGACTGAGTCCCAAACACCTCAATGTGAGTTTAAAGTGATTTATTATTCTTAACTTGTTTGATCGGCGGCTCCTAAAAATAAAGTGTCCATTCTTTGTTTTTACATAGATCAGCCCTTCCTACTCTTCTTCTCTCTTTATCATATTGTTCTGCTGAGCTTCTCACACCTCATTTGGGTATTTTTTCACTGCTCATTGGTGTGTTCTTCCTTATTACGCATTGCGCTTCCCAAGTTTTTATTTTAACACGGGACTCCTCAGAGATTTTGGCACCAGCCTCAAGTGGCCACGAGAGAAACTGCAGTTTTTGGCACTTGTTTGCAGACAGCATGTTTCTGCCTCAAAGATTGCAAAGACTGTTTAAACACTACACTGATGGCTGCTTTCAGTGTACACTGTAAATATACTGTGTAAAAATAGCTATTTCTTTACTTGCCATGTTATCAGGATCACTGTTCATAAAGTGCTCTTCCAACTAATAGCGATCACTTTGCTAGGACAACAATGCCCAACCTAATAAAGATCAGACAAAACAAAAACGACAAGCAAAGCTTAACAGCCAATTATTCTGACGCCCCGTGAATACTGTTATATAATATAATGTGCATAAAAAAATTCATTAACTTCAAAATCTCATCACATGGAATCAGTATGGACACACTGAAATACCAACATTCAAACATACAATCACACACACACACACACGCAGGCTTGCTACAATACACAAAACAGCAGATGACTATCAATGCCACATCCCACAATCCTTTTCTTCCTGCTGCGGTCTTCTTCTCTCCAACACATACCGCTCAACTTGAAGGAATATTGCTTTTCTGATATCTCACAAAGTGTGACCTTACTTACAAACCCCCACCCTCACCCACTCCAAACCAGAAATGAAACACACATACAGACACACACTCTCCCTCCCTCCCTACCTCTCTCGCTCTCTCTCTCTCGCCCAGATGAATACAGATATCTCCCTGTCATATCAGATATACTGTTCGTCCTCAGAGGGGCTTTGAATCTAAATCACAAATCCATTATTTGTTTCATTTTGTCATCAGTCATAAAGGGCCAAATCAGAGATCAATGCCTCGCGGCGAGCGAATAAATAATGGGAGCAATAAAAATTGGCAGATGGGTATGATCACAATTATGTAATATTCAGGCTCAACAAGAATCATTTTTATGGCGGTCGGTGTTCTTCGCTCAAACTAAAAAGAACAAGTCGGAATGAATCCGATGCTGCTGCGCTGGATGGCCGTAACGTATCACATTTTACAAAAATAAAGAGCTAAAACCAAAAGTAGGTGCGCCCAAATTGTCAGCAATAACCATTCAATACACAGAAACGCGAGAACAAGTTCAGCAAGTGTGGGCTGAGGGCAGCTGCAGAGGTGGTTGATCATTTTTATGTGAGATCGTCACTATGAGCGACCCCTGTATAGTCATTTCACCCATTGTTATTATAAAATATGTATCAGTGCAGCTTTAAAGAAATATTCCTTTAAGAATCCTGAGACTTTGTTGACCTATGAAAGTCCCTTCGGTAACTATTGAAGCAGAACAGTATTAAAACCATGCTGTTTAAACATGCTTCTGGCTCCTACTTGTTTGAAGACTTTTTTTTTTCCCTGTATTATTCATTACATGATAAAGTGTTGCTCAGCACTCGTCATATCTCACCTGCACTGCCTATTTATTTTATAATGTCAGCTAGAAGTCAATTTTCATGAAGCTTATCTTCCAATATTTTATACAAATGATTAAAAAAAAACGGGAGAGAGAGAGAGGTTCTGCAGGATGTGTAGCAGACGCTGATAAACATGATCAATTTGCTGAAACGACTCGGCTGTTGAGTGTATCTTAAGGCAGCCCAGGGTTTATGTTCAGTCCCATTACACTGAGCTCACCCGTTCAGGAACTGACCTTCAGTTCTTCTGCCATGAGCAGGAAATCCAGAGTAAAAGTGACATCTAGCTGGCATTCACTGACAGCAGATAAGGAGGTTTCAATGCGCGCATGAGAAAGAGATATTAAACCCTAAGAAGCTAGAGTGCGACTGACAGCTCCTCTGCTCCTCTTGTTTCCTGTTCTTCTTCATAGCTCAGCTCCTCCCTTGTTGTTTCTTCCTCACTCTGTCATTTGACAGTTAACTGCACAACAGTAAGCTTTTCACAGGGGGGTACCATCAGATTTCCTTTCTTAACAGTCAGAGACACAAAAGACATGTTTGCGCAGGTAATTAAGCGTGCAAAACACGTTTGCAAGGACTCTGACCAATACGGGCTTTGTATTAAAAGAGATGAAATTATGCTGTTTCCTTTGGAAGACGTCTTTCTTAGTGGAACTTTCAGTTGCCCGCTGCATAAAATCGCATCTGAAAATGAAGTCTTGGTAATTGGAATTCAGCTGGCTTCCTATTGATTTATTCAGTAACAGCTGGTCACAGACAGCAATGTAGTGGAGACTGAAATCCTTAAATCTTTTTAATTTCTTCATAACCCACCAAGTGCATTTGTATTTTCTTAATTTATAGCCAGGATCAGCCAGTGTGAAAGTGTCAGTTATAAAACAGACATTTTATTGAGCGCTTCTTCATAACAGGAACCTAAAGCTGCTGGAAAACAACAATGAAAGTCTACCTGCAGGCTGCAGGCGTTCTCTTCACCTATTGTTTAAACCTATTGTTGTTTCATTTAAAAATATTCTTTGTCATAAAGCAGTTCTGTTTATGTTGCGTCGAGATCTTCTCTTCCCTGTTTCTAGGATTTTTCAATCAATGCCCCTGTGAATAAAAAGCGAAATGAAAAGCAGTGAGTTTGTGTTAAAAATGTGAGCCATATGCAGGATCATGCCAGCTTTGCAAAGGGCAGTGAAGGTAAGGTCATCTTTCACTCAAGCAGATGTGGTTGCTTCAGTGACGCTGCAAAGCAGTACATGTTTTCCTCCAGACCTGCAATGGAGCTATAGAAGGTGATCTGTGTTATTCAAATCACGATATGAGATCAGCTATTATACTTTTATAAGATGAGCTGCAATCAGGATCTGTGATTTGGAGGAAAGCAACTACTCAAAATTGCCATTGACTTCAGAGGAGGCGAAGTGACTTGAAACTGGACCTGCTCTGAAAACAAAAGTAAGGCTGAATGTGTGTACAGGACAAATACAGCTATTTGGTCATAATATGAATCCAGTCCTCTGGGAAGTTATATAACTTGGTTATTAAAAGTTTCTGCATCTATGAAGGACAAAATACCATGATCATGCTATTGCAATTGCAAAAATAAAGTTCCTATATTTTGAGGAGTTTATCACAACAAAATCCATATCTCCATCCATGTTTGTCCACCTTAGCGTTACAAGTGGGGCTGGAGCCCATACCAGAGGTCATAGGGCAAGAAGTGGTGCACACCCATTCAGGTCACCAGTTCATGAATACAACAACATTTGACTGGCAGTTTATTTGGATGTGGCATGGCCCCACTTTCCGTAAAAATTCTAAAACCTGTTTTTTGAACTTATTAAACACTTCTATGCCATTTTTTTTTATATCTGCTTGTCAATTGTGGTCTCTCTGGTCGTTCACAGACAGCCCCTCTGCCCTTCCATTGTAAATAAGATCTGCCTGTGAGGTATACCTTGCTACTGTGTTGGTTGGGTAGCTCAGCAGGGTAAGATGTGGTGATCGAGAGGATGAGATTCCATCTCGCACCCTTAAGCTTTGTTTTTCTTATTCTCCCCACATTTTTCCCCCCAACTGATGAAATGAAAATATTCCAAAGAAAAATCATCCCATCACTCCTGAAATGACTTCCAGAAAACATTATTGCAAGACATCCAATGGACCATCAGATTACGTCACAGACTTTGTTGTTACAATCCTTTTGGAGTACCTTTTCAACCAACTATAGACACTAAAACAACATTAAAATTGTAGGATTATACATGGAAATGGTAAACAGATTTTTTACTCTGAGCACTCACATCACTTTTTGCTACACGCATCATTCACCCAATCAGACACATTCATACAAGCACTTTTTTTCATATACCTAACTGCCTAATCTAACCTTTGCACCCTCTGGATGCATCAGGAGGAACTCGGGGTTCAGTGCCCAAGGATACTTCCACATGCACAGTGTAGTTGCCAGAGACTGAACTGAACCTTCCTTCTGATAGCTGACCAACCCTACCTCATGAGCCAAGCTGCTGCAACAATGTAGGCTAGTGTGCCAGAATGAAGACAGTACACCTGTAATATACTTCATTATGTTTATTCAGTTTCTACCATTTAAACATAAATACAACCTGAAACAAAGCATTGAGCTAAAGCTGTATGGCTGGGCTATTCAACTCCTGGCCTCTAGGGACAGTGTCCTGCAGGTTTTAGATATATTCTCTGCTTAAACACACCTGAGTCAAATATACGCATACAGAGGAGGTAATTCAGGTGTGTTGGATCAGGGACACATCTAAAACCTGCAGGACACCGGCCCTCATGAGTCATGTGATCACATATTTTATTAATCTAAGTATGTATTATATTTGTTGTTTGGATTTCTTTTAGAAATAAACTACTTTTCAATTAATTTTATATTTCTACATACTGTACTGGGGTATGAACGTTTTTCAGTTGACATGTGCCCATGAGAGTGAACCAAAACAGTACAGTGGCAGAAATCAGCTGTAAGTGTCTGTGAGCACAGTCCCAGACACGCACACTGGAACACTCAGCTTGTGTACTTGTATGTTTTATTTATCATACACCTTTTCACTGCTTGTAGACAGGGTGCCAGTCGGCTCTGTTCGCTACTACACCTCCGCTACAGACTCCAACCTCCTTTTGCTACACCCCTGCCAGCACCCTGCTACACATATATTCCGAGGATACTTAGAATGGGACTAGAATGGGAGGCAGAGCCTTCAGCTTTCAGGCCCCTCTTCTGTGAAACCAGCTCCCAGTTTGAATTCGGGAGACAGACACCCTATTTACTTTTAAGATTGAGCTTAAAACTTTCCTTTTTGATGAAGCTTTTACTTGGGACTCGATCAGGTGACACTGACCCATCCCTTAGTTATACTGCATTAGGCCTAGGCTGCTGGGGGTTTCCCATGATGCTCAGACACCCAGGGGGCTGCCGAACTCAGCCTTTGCTTTAGTCCAGTTGTGAGTGACCCTAATACCCTAGGCTGCCTTCGTGTAGGTCCGTGACTTTCAACTGCCAGTAAATCTACACCTGTTGATGTGGCCACTCGTCTGTTGCCTTAGAGCTTTTATAGATGATGATATCCTAACTTGTGCTTGACTCGGTTTTAAGTGAGGGGGAGTTGGGCAATGTCGGCTTAACTCTCTCTCCCCATGTTCCACCATGGTCCAGTGGCTAGGCAAGGCCAAGACAACTGGGGATGGAACTAGGCGCCTAGCCTAGCCACCAGATATAGTTTTACGTCGTATCCTATGATCCACTGAATATTTCTTTTTTGTTCACCTGTTTTCACTCTGTTAATACCCCACTCTGCATTTATTCATTAGTTATTAATCTCTGGCTCTCTTCCACAGCATGTCTTTTGTCCTCTCTCCCACCTGTCACCCTCTTGCTGTTGTTTGTTTTTTAAAGCCGGTCTAGTCTGGCAGTTTTTGCAATCAGAATTATGATCTCAATGCACTGTTATGCCAAACATATTTGCTCTTCCAAGATAAGCTGTATAGATTCTTCTACAGTCTCCTCTGGTTATTGTTTTTCCTTTTATTTTATGTATTTTCTTGGGTTATAATTTTTACATAAATGTATAGGTATTATAGTAATGCCAGGGTAGACAAGCTGGGGCAACAGCAAGAAAGAAAAAAAGACAAAGGATGAGAAAATAGGAAGAAAAAGAGAAGAGGACAAAGAGTACAATGCACTAGTAGAAAACCACAATGGATCACCAATTGCAGCACCGGTAAAAAAAGAAAAAAAATAAATAAAAAAGAAGAAGAAGAAGAAAAAGAAGAAGAAACATACAAAAAAACAACAGTACCTGAAAAAATATATACATATGAAAAAACATCGCTGCACAAACCAGCAATTTTTTATTGTGGCGTGTGTGTTTTGCAAGAGTGAGTAAGAGAGTGTGACTGTCTGTGTCTCTGTCCTGAATAAGGAGCATGGAAACCCAGGAGACCCGGGCCGCCCGCAGCCCCCAACCCCCCCCAAAAAAGCAGTGAAGACCCAGGGACACACATTCCATGACACCCACATGCCCACCCCAGCAGAAGGGAGCAGGAGGAGCCAAGACAGAGGCCCAGGTCTGATGGAGTCATGAATCCAAATTACAACTTTTTGGATCAAACTGTCATCATGTACAGAGGAGGTCAGGACAGAGGTACAACACTGAGTAACCACAGATATCTGTAAAACACAGTGGAGGCTCTCTGATGGTCTGGTGCTGCATTTCAGCCATTGGCATCGGGTATCTTGTGAAAATTCTTTGAGAATTTTCCAAAGATTTGGAAAATTCTTTGGAAAGTACTGTCAGATTCTGATCCGCCATGCAATACCATCTGGAAAGTGTCTGATTGGCAACATCTTCATTTTTCAGCATGACAGTGATCTCCAAACCCACTGCCTGCATACCTGGATAGATTTACATTTGCACATCATTCAATAAGTCCCTGCAACTATGTACCCATATACATATACATATACAGAAGGCACTTTGAGAAAAAAAAAAGAATTTGCACATTGTTTGTACTTGAATAGTATAGGTTCTTTCCACTTTCCCCAGGTTGAAAAGTACAGTCAGATAAAATGAAAATTTGCATTGCCATTTGAGATAGCCCACAGTCAGAAAGAAAAAAGGTCTGAGGTGTAGTTTGAAGGCAGGCATATATCTGTGGTGATAGAAACATTTTCCCATTTAGCTTCCCATCTGTGTGGGTGTGACTATGTGCAGATGCCCATGCTCATGCATTTGCATGCGTGTGCACTTCTGTGTGTGTGTGTGTTAAAATGATGACATCACTTGCATGCAATGTTTTACACACACACACACTTACACACACACACACACACACACACACACACTCCTATTTGGCTCAGCACAAAGGCATACACACTTCAAAGGCATGTGGTTTGGATCAAACGCAGTGGGTGCAGGTAGGTGGTGAATGTACACAACTCTCTCCATGGCTCTACTCCCTTCATCTATAGCTGTTTTCATGTCTGTGCTTGCAGGAGCCACATTCACACTACAACACTTGAATCCTAATGTGAATAAATGAGCTCAAATCAATTGAAACTGTGGTTCAAATAAATCAGATGTTGGACCCCGAGTGTAAAGCGATACTTGACCATGTGCCGTTAGTTATAAAAATCATTTGATTTCAAGGCTTGTGTTGAATAAAGTGCGCAAATGCTCTGTGGACCTTCAGAGCAGACCGCAATTCAAATTAGTTTCCTAAATGACCTCAACATTATTTATTCACTCTAGGCACCACAAATTAGTCTGGTTCACATCACAAGACACCATCTTTATCAGTGATTGTTAGAGAATGGTAGAGAATCTTGAAAATGTTGCTTCAAATCCCTAATGGGAAATGTTAAGTTAAATAAAGATAACGACACACACAACGTGTTTAGCTGGAGATGTGAACCTTAGCCATGAATTTAACATGAACCCAGAGCTGAGGCCAAGTGTTAAAGTGCTGTCTTAAGAAGGAGCATGAAGTGGCCACTTATAAACTCCCACTTAATTCTGCTGAAAAAAATATCCCTGTAGTAGTTCTGCTGCCCAATCACAAAGTCCTTCAACTTTATTCTTGAAGTCTGACTTGTGTACCTCTGGGACCTGAAGGTCAGAGGCAGCAGGGTTAGCGATGCCTCTGTTTTCCTTCT
>VUQK01038887.1:9984-25169 GCA_015106715.1 Bujurquina vittata | reverse complement strand
CCCCCCCCCCCCCCCCCTTCTGTCTCATCACTTCACCCATGGGATGCAGGAAAGGTGAAAGAGGGTCACAAAACTTAAACGCATGGCCAGCTCTATGTCAGTGCATTCATATCAAAATCTATACTGAGTCTGAACTCAGCCTCTCAGTGCAGGTAGGTATCTATGAGCTGATTGATGGATGAAAACAGTGATTCTGTGAATAGTGGTGAAAATTATGCTCTAACAAGTGACATTTAATGCTTTTTTTGATCACCCTTCAGAGCTGACTCATTTCTGTTAATCATAACCAGATATTTACACGTTCTTTTTACATTGAAAAAAAGTTTCTTAGCCGTGACTGTGACTCTTTGTCTTATTTAGCATGTGTGAAACCATAAATATGCAAATCAGCCCCATCCTCACCTCTTATCCACTGTCCTACCCAAAGTCTTCCTCCGTATTTGTAATGCCCACTCGCTCTCAAGTTCTGCTGCTACGTGATGAGAAACAGAGTGCTGTAGTCCACTCTGTAAAAGTGTGTGTTTTGTTAAACAGAAAAATCCAGTGGAGAAATCTGTAAATCAGGAGGTCCCAGAGCACAGCGAGGGTGCTGTTCAAAAACTCCACAGCGCCTAAAGGACCATGTCATTTCAAACACAGATTGTCAGTTGTTGGGAAGTTTGTTATTGCACATCCAGTAAAAAAAAAACAATAAAACCTCATGATATCAACTCATGAAACATGATCACTTCACCTACCTCTCTTCTCTCTGCTCCAAGTGTCTGTTTCACCATGACGCATGAAGGGGAGCAGAGCAGCAGAGACCGAGAGCAACAGAAGGGACTTTCATAATGTTCTGAAATGAAGCAATGCAGACTTCAAATTGGTTCCATTATCAGCAGTTAATAACTATGTTGCCAGCTCTTACAAATTAGGCTACATCCTGCATGTCAACAGAATTAACTGCTATTAACATCATGATTAACGCCATGGCATTGGTTTAAGTCCCGGCTGGGGTGTTCCTATGTGGAGTTCACATGTTCTCCCTGTACCTGCATTGGTTTCTGCTAGATACTCTGGCAGTCCAAGGACATGCATGTCACGCAGTTGGTAATTCTAAATTGGCCATGGATGTCAGGTTGTTAAAGTGCTTGAAGTGTATAGAATAAAGTATTATATGAATGTATGGTTAAAATCAGTGGAGTGCAGTGGCTTTTAAAGAAAGGCAATCCGGGACTATGAAAACAGTAGATTAAAATATATTAACAGCTGAATTAAAAGTACTGTGTCTTTGTTAACCATTTAGCGCACTGGTATCCCGTCAGTTTCCCATCAAAGATTAGAGGTTTATTCCCAATGCACATGTGCAAAAAAACAGAAAAAATACTGCTGGCTTCTCAGTTTGTCAAGCCTTTAACGGGACATTTAAGGGATGGGGCAAACAGGAAAGGAGAGTGGTTTCACTTTGGTTTTAATTTATGTGGGTTTTTTTTGGGGGGGGGTTTGACTGGGCAAGCACTGCTTGCCTTACTTGTCCTGATGGAACACTGCTGGTTAAAATGTGGTGTGTAGTCTAAAGCGCTTTGAGTAGCCAGCAGGACTAAAACATCTCGATATGAATGTGAATGCATTACAATGCAGTTACAGCTAGTTCCTTTGGTTTGTTATATGTGAAACCTTGCCTGCTGAATCCACATTCATGAGACTGTCATCAGTACACTGCTGTTTCCAGGCATACATGCTCACAATAATGTCCTAAAACACATGGACATGTTAACAAGGTTAAAAACCTGATTTTCATCTGGATCTTTTATAACAGTGTTTGGCTCACTGCAGATACTTCAAAATGCAATACTGTGTAAAACTCTTATTGTATTTCTGGACTTAATAGCCTTTTATGGTATTTTTATTGACTTTGTTTAGTTTTATTACCTTTACCTTATTTAGTAATAAGATAGTTGAAAGTTAAGAAGTTCACATTCATATCTTCATAACTGAGTAACATTAATCACTATTAACCCAATAATATTCATAAAGCCTCCCTCCCAACCCTACAGATTCCTCCAGATGCATCTCCTCATATTCTTTCTGTATCTCATTAAAGCCTTAATGGAATGTGATTGATGACAAAATTCTTTGTGATTAATTTAAAAAGAGCTTTGACAGAGATGGTTATGTTGTAGGAAGAGTGCAGAAATGTCACCGTGATGCCTTTAATGGGTTATTTTCAAATCGCTTCTGTGATTTACAGGATTGCAAATAATTTAATATGCCAGGCCAGTAACGTTGTTGTAATAAGCCATCTAAAACAATTTATTGGATGTTCTCTCGCAATAATTCATGAGGGTCATGCATGTTTTATGAGCAATCAATCAAATTCAAACACCAGCAGGCTGGATAATGAGGAACTATTGAGAGGAATGAAGCCTACTCAAGTTCAGAAATGAAGAGGAAAAATACTATTCATGACGTACTACCTTGAACATGGCATTGTGGTTATTATGAAGGTGCATGTTTATCTGCATCTCTTCATTTCCATTTCTTTAAAGTATTCCATATACTCTGGCATTTTTCTACATTTGTCAGCTATTTCTCTCAAGACAGCTTCAGTTATACTGTAGGTGAAAAAGGTAGGCGTCACAATTCACTGATTTCTGAATGGTAACAATGTACAGTCTAAGCAGCTTTGTGAAGCTGTACTTCGGCACAGCGATACTTTGATCAGCCTGCTAACAATTCCTGTTGATGTGAGCGTTGTAAGTGGTGCAGATATATGGTCACTGCGAATCTGCAGAATTAACTAGGTAACATGACTACACAGCATAATATATATGTATTATGATATAATCCCAGCTCGCCCCTACGGGCAGTATTTTTGCCATTCCAAGCTCAGGTCCTCTACCAGAGGTCGGGGAGCCTGGGGACGCACCCAGAATGGCTGACCGAAGGTCCTGATCCCCAAGACCCCCAGGAGGGACCAGTCCCATCCAACTACCAGCCCATAACATGCCTCAGTACAACATGGAAACTCCTGTCAGGCATCATAGCAGCCAAGATGAGTAGGCATGTAGCACAATACATGAGCGAGGCCCAGAAAGGAATAGGCAGAGATACCAGGGGAGCAAAACATCAGCTACTGGTAGATAGAGCAGTCACTTGAGACTGTAAGACCAGACTGACCAACCTGTGCACCGCCTGGATTGATTACAAGAAAGCCTGTGACTCAATTTCACATACATTGATCCTGGAATGCCTAGAACTGTACAAGATCAACAGAGCCCCAAGAGCCATCATCAAGAACTCCATCCATCCATTTTCTTCCACTTATCAGGGGCGGGGACCCCAAACGTCTCTCCTTCTCCAGCTTACTCCTGATTCAGGTGCTTGACACACGGGGAGCAATTGTCGCTTGCTCTCCATTCATTTCCTATGGAACTTGTGCCATTCCATATTATTATACATAACTTAATTTCTGGACATCTATGCTTTGATTTCTTTGTATGTATGGATTACTTGGGTTGTTACCGAAATCTGGTGTAAATTTCATGTCAATAGCACCTCCAGGAGTATATTTGCTAAGAAAAAAGGTGACGTGGTCAATACTTATTTCACCCGCTGTATATAGCAGCTGGAATGTGGATTGGTAACAGTCTTTGGTGCTGGAGGTCGGGGTTTGAATCCTGACCATTCTGCCAGTAAGGGTCCCCAGGCTAGACTCCCCCATGCTAACCAAGCCTAGGAATATGACTGAAGCCATACTGGCTCGGACGTCGCCCAAATTAACAAGGTTCGTGTCAGGTGTTGAGGATTCTGACGATATGTGGGCTACTAGAAGGTTATGGCATGCAGAATGCAGCTCTACGGACATTTCCTACCACGACTGAAAACAATCAGTTGATGTACCACGCAGTAGTGATCCTTGAGATGCTTGGCTATAAGATGAACAGCAATAAGGAGCAGTACCCTCCATGGAAATGGTGACTAGAGGCTAAGATCAAAGGGGCACCTAAGAAGTACAACAGGCTGTCACAGGCTGTCCATACCTAAGGCCTTAGAGACTGCCTGAAGAGGTATACCAGAGAAATAGAAGGGAGAATAAATTGGATGTTCTCCACCATCCAGGGTATACTCTCAGTGGCAGGGGAACAACATGAGAACAGCATATGTGAGAAGGATGCGACACATAACACCAATGCTCAGTGGCTAGCTGTGTGTGCATCTTTGGAACTTGGAACAATAGGTTGGGGTTTCGTCCAGTAAGGTCTATGGCGCAATATGAGATATATACACTGTATTGCTAAAAGTATTCACTCATGGCCACAGGTGTGTGAAACTGAGATACTGGGCATGGAAACTGCATCTTCACATATTTGTGAGAGAATCGGTTTCTCTCAGGATTGCTCAGTGAATTACAGCATGTTACCATGATAGGATGCCACCTGTACAAGTCCAATCGTGAAATTTCCTCACTACTAAATATTCCACAGTTAGTTGTTAGTAGTATTATAACAAAGTGGAAGCAATTGGGACAAGTTGAGCCAAAAATTTGTAGGCCAAGTAAAATCAAAGAATGGGGAGAGAGTGAGGTGCATAGCATGCAGAGGTCACCAAATTCAAGGTCCCCATAACAACATAGATGAGCAAGCTTGGTGTGGAAGAAATTAACTGGCATGCACAGAGTCCTGATCTCAAGCTGACAGAACACCTTTCTGATGAATTATGACTGCAAGCAAGCCCTTCTCAGCCAACTGTCAGGATGCAGGGGCTTTGTTGTTGGTGGTGTTCTCTCTCTTCACTTTTCAGGGGGCAGGTACTGTGGCGTTTTCCACCTCTTGAGGCTGAGGGTGGAGCTCAGTAATTCTGCACACCTGGTTCTTGTCCTGCAGCGATTAGCTCCTCATTTAAGTTCCATGTTCCCTCGGTCTTCAACAGAGTGTCGCTCTACCATGGTGGTGCGATTGTACGGCTGTAACAAAATCTTTATATTTAGAGAATTCACTAAGGCCTATGTCTCTGTTACTCAGGGAGCTCTGACTCGCCTCAGCCTGCCTGCCCCCTTGAACCCGCTCAAGTATCTGCCTCTCCGGACCAATCTCCACACATTCATTCTACCTGCCACCTCTACGGACCATCCAAGCCCTCGCTGCCTTTTCGTGCCCCTCCTGCCAGATTTCCACAGCCCCAGAGCCAAGTAAGATTATTTCTTTTCATTTGGACTAATCAACTCATGCCATATTTCTGAGAGCCTCACTAACCACTGTCTTCTTCGCCAGCTTAGAGAGACCGTTCCCATTTCCCCTGGAGCCTGAGTTCCATGAACGCCGCCGATCCCCAGTCACCAACTACTTCCTCTGCAAAACCCTCGAGTTAACTGAACTTCTATTGTGCTCAATAAATTGTCTTACTATCCTTCAAACCAACTAGTCTGCTTCTGCTCTTGGGTCCACCTCGCAGCACTATCCACTAAGTGTGACAGCCAATAACAGTGTCTGACCTCACAAATGCACTTGTGGAAAAATGGTCAAAAATTCCCAGTGGATGAGACATACCCAGAATGGCTGACCGAAGGCCAGACAGTCGTGATCCTCAAGGATCCCCAAAAAGGACCAATCCCGTCTAACTATCAGCCAATAACCTGCCTCAGCACATCTTGCAAGCTCCTGTAAGGCATCATGGTCAGGTCTTTTTTATTAATTTTGATAACAGAAAATAAAACATTTTAACAAACTTTAAACAAGCAATAAGAGCAATACCCCCCACACACATAAATCCAGACTACAGACAAAACAAAACAAATACAGACAGCCCAGTACAATACAATGCAATCCAAACACACACACATCCCACCCCCATGAAAAAGAGAAGAGAAAGGCCATGTCTATTTTTAAACAGACAATGAAGTTTCACATTCAAACTCAGAAATAAAAGATTGTCAGACCTCATAGAACCTCTTACTGTTGCCCTGCAGAGTAAACCTAAGGTGCTCTAGTTTAAGGTGTGCCGTCACTTCCTCTACCCATGTAGAGGTGTTCTTCCAATTAAATAAAATCAGTCTCCTGGCCAGTAATGAACAAAATGCTATTGCTGTCCTTTGATTAGTTGTTAATCCTGCTGATTCTGGCTCCACGCTCTATGATCTTATTATAAATGGATGAGAAAGTTCTGAAAATCTCAGCCCCAAACTCTACCCGTCTAGTAAAGACCAAAACATATGACATATGTTGGCTGGCAACTCTTTACATCTTGAACACTCTGAATCAACCCCCTGATGAATTATTACCAGTGCAAGTGAAGTTTATGGATCACCTTAAATTGTATTAACCTGTGCCTGACACAAATAGAAGATAAATGAAACAGTTCCACTGCACATCTCCAGTTAATGTCTGGTGTGTCCAACTCTAATTCTTCCTCCCATTTTCTTTTTAAACAGCCAACGGATCAGGACACCAGCCTCTGAATATTCCCATAAAGCATGAACACTGTCCCTTTATTAGTTGGATTTGTGTCCAGTAGTCCATCTATCCACCCACTTCGTGGCAACTAAAGGGATAGGGAAATTTTTTTCACAGAGTATCAAACTTGGAAGTATTTGAAATAATTGGTCCTTGAGGGAAGTCCATACTCTTTCTTGAGCTGAGCAGCAGACATGAATCTACTATCTTTAAAAAGGTCTGTGGCCCACTCCACCCCAGCTCTATACCAGTCTTTTAACACTGTTCACCCGAGGGCCAGGGGAAACAAATTGTTCCCATGAATGGGAGCAGATGGGAGGGCGCTTGTCGATTTGAAATGTGTTTGAATTGCATCTAAATCTTGCTAGAATCACATAAAACAGGGCTGTTTGGATGAAGGTGCTTGCTTAAGGGCAGAAGGGTGCACATCAGAGGACGCAGGGACACTGGACTAGATGCATATCATTCCATATATACCCATACTGGAGCTTCTTCCTCATCTAATGCTGAGACCCAAAGCAATATTTTGTGTATGTTAGTTGCCCACTAATAGCACATATATTTTGGTAAAGCCAGACCTCATTTCTTGCTCTGTCTCTCCAGATACCTCCTCCTTATCCAGGCACTATCTTGCTCCAAATAAAGGTAGATGTAGATTTATTCAATTCTTTGATGAATATTTTTGGAATAAAGGTTAGTATTGTCTGATATAAAAAAGAGTCGTGGAATTACATTCATTTTGACAAATTTATCCTTCCTGTTACTGACAGGGGAGAGATGACCACTTCTCCACAAACTAATCTAATTGTGAGTGAATAAACACATTGAGAAGACTGTTTTTGCCATTGTTCAGTGCTACAGTATATAAATACAATTGAATTGAATTGAATAGGTCCTTGTAATTATTTGTTATATTAACACATAAATAAGTGAATTTGTCCTTGTATATTGAGAAATAGGCCTCAAATGATAATCTCTTCCCCTATTTAGTAATTGGAAAAAGGACACTTTTTTCTAGGGTGATTTCTAAAATAAAATCCTAATACTCATAATGGGATTGATTAGATTAGATAAAACTTTATTACCCTTTGTAGGGTTCATATAATGCAGGTAAAAGGAAAAGAATGAGGGAACATGCCACAGAAATATTAGACAGTAAAATATTGAACAGGAAAAGGAGGAGTTCATCAGCATATAGAGAAAGCTAATGGGTCTGTGTCCCCCTGTGTGTTTCCCCCAAATAAGAAGCATTCCTAAGCATTATTGCGAGGGGCTCAATGGCAACATCGAAGAGCAGGGGTGGCAAGCAGAAACAAAAACCGCACCTCCATGAGGGAGGACGCGACAGAGAACAGAGGGAAAAGCAGACAATAAATACACTGGGAATAACGAGGGAAAACAGGAAACAGCTGGGGAGAACAGGTGGACCAAAACATACTAATGTAGGAAGCAAAACTAGACACAACACACAGGGAACACAGGACTGTCAAAATAAAAACAGGAAACAGCGTGCACACAGACTTAACACAGAGGAACACTAACAGGGACCAAGGCACAGGGAATAGACAGAGAAACACAGATGCACGGGAGACAGGAACAAAGGGAACTAGAACCACAACTGATAAAGCCAAAACTAAGATGAATAAGAAAACCAAAACAAACTAGAAAATAACAAAACCCAGAGAAAACAGAACTAAACACAAAAGAAAATCACAATAATCAAAGATGAAACAAAACATAACCAAAACAACACAAAACAGTGGGCCACCGACCCAGGATCATGACAATATGTGCATTTCTAAAATGAGCACTCCTATGGTCATGCCTGTTGGTAATGTTACCATTGCTCAGGAGATAGAACAGTAATCTATTAATCAGAAGGGTGACAGTTAAAGCCCAACCTATTCCAGTTGGCATGCCAAAGTATAAGAAGGCAAAATACTTAAGTGCTTGTATGAATAAGGAATGTTGCATGTGCTTTGAGCACTCAAGTACTCAAGCACTATATAATAAAGTAAAAAAAAGTTTATTTATATTATTTTAACTTTTCCAGTTGCATCTAATGCCATTTAGGCTGCGCAAACCAGGGAATGTCAACTGGCGCCCTGCGGGCCACATACGGCCCACCAAAGCTTTACATCAGGCCCCCCAAACAGTAATGCCACAGGTACTACACGCCAATCAATCAATCAATCAATCAATCAATCATAACCCATTAAATAACCCTCTCTGACTAGTCTGAATTAGTAAAAGCCTTCAACCTTAATTTTCAATGTCCTTTAAATGCCTCCATGTCTCTAGAACTAATTAGAATGCAAGATGGGGCCATGTGACTTCAATTATTTTCTGGCTGCACTGAGCAGCGAGCTTTTTTTGGTGGTGTTCAGAGTGTAAACACAGCTAAAGGGGAGTCTAACCTTGTTTTGTGTAGAAAAAATGTTGCAGATCAAACTTGTCTGACTAAAGGAAGTAAAAGTTGTAACAAGATATCTGTCAGTGAACCTGCAGATGGATCGTTACTGGTGTAGCAGTGGGATTCCGTTTCCCGTAATGCTTTGTGATATTGAATGTCTTTTACTGTATATGTTCAGGGGATGGAGAGAAGAGTTTGTTCCAAATTGCAGCTCATGGCGTCCTGTGTCGTCATTATTCAACTGGCTGCCAAGCCTACTTCCCGATCTGCACGGGGCTGTGAGGGTCTCTCACACAGTCTGCTCGGGGGTGACCAGATGGGTAGGTGGCTCAGTGGCTCAGCGTATACCCGCATGAGGTCACAGCCCCCCTAATGCGTCCATCCCTCGGTTCCCACGAACTCCGTGTCCTGGTATCTACTATTCTGTTATTGTTAAAATTATTGTGCTGCCATTTTGTGCCATGCAGATGTACTGTGTGCATCTATACAGAAATCTTTTTAGCATAGTCTGATATTTGCGGCTTTTGCCTGGGCAGAGGACGAACTGAAAATTTTGCTCGCTTTGCCAAAAACAAAAAATATTTATTAAATCATCATATTTACATTTTTGAAAAAAAAGGCGCCTCACCATTGCCTGTAAAATTTAAAATTACTAAAATTTGCCATAAGGTCCAGATTTAAAAAAAATAAATCTCTTTAAAAGAAAAGTGTCCAGGCAGATTTAGATGGTTTTGCATCTGATCTTTCTCATTTTAAAAAAATCAACAACAAAAACACCTGAAAAGTAGATTGGGCAGAGATAAACTCATAGCTCTCATGTAACATTTTATGGCTTCCCATGCTCATTATATCTACAAAGAGAACAACTGCACACATTTGCAGTGTTGCCATAACAATCGTCCACATAACAAAGAACATGTAAGTGCAAGACTTGCACATCACACCATTAAAAATAAATAAACACTAACACCTTTAAATTTGGGTAGAAAATTTAAAGGTGTTAGTGTTCATATATATATATATATATATTTCCTCCGGGTACTCCGGTTTCCTCCCACATCTGTAGCTTCAACCACTGCATACAACAGTCGACATTTTGAAAGTCCCATCAGAACGTTTTTTAAAGCTAAAGTTCCTGGGTTTAGTACAGGAAGATGTGAGCCTGTCTTTTCCAACCCTCTGGTGTTCTCTTCATTTCCTTTGCGCTCTTCCGTATCTCCTCTTTCTTTGTGTAGTAATTGTATCTCACCTCAAAAGATCTTGGTAGGACTCATCTCACTTTGTGCTGAGAGCCTCGTGTGCTCAGTCTAGTCTTAATGCTAGTCCCAACTTTTCTTTTGACAAACCAGCCCTAAAGTCTGACGTTTTTTTTTTTCTTATATTGCTGCATCATGACTGTGCCTTCAAATTTTGCCTCCATTATCTCAGTTTTAGTATCTCTCCATTTCTTTGCCTTGGCTCCATGTTAGTTATGGCATCTGGCTCTTTCCCATTAATCCATCTTATTAGCCAAACCTCTAGTCTTATCCTCCATCAGCCTCACTTCCTTGCATAGCAAACTGAACATTAGTGAGATGCAAGAGACGCAACACAAGGGAGGGACATTAAGGGAAAACACAGGGAGAACTAAACTCTAAAGCTATGGAAAAGGACAAAACACACACAGGAACACAAACACGGGGAAGACCAGAACAATGGGAAACCAGAATAACATACTAATAACAGAACACCCAAACAATAACAAAGTGAGGATCTAAACTGTAAGGAAATTTAAAAAAACACAACTACAAAATACAACAAACAGAACTTCACAAAAAGAACTCAAAATACTGGACCACCGGCCCATGACATCGTCTCCTGTCTGCATTTCGTAATCTCGACATTGTCTTTTTTAATCTTGGCCATCATATCTTTAGCCCACTGTTGTTTATTTAAAACCCATGGGTGGAACCAACAGTGCTGAGCACGCCACAATCAACCCGACCTGCAGCTGCATTACTCGGGAGGTGCACGTCAGGTCATGGTGGTTTCCAGCTTCAACTGTGCACACATTATGTGTAGGCAGCTTTCAAAAATGCCATTTTGTCCAAAGCATCACTGGGGCAATTGTCCGGGAAGGTATTTTTTTCAAGGCCATAACTTTATAAATATTCCTTCTCATTAAGTGATATTTGATTTATGTGCACTAGAGGGCATGACTGACGGGAATACAGACAAAACCCATGGCTATCTTTTTTTTGCACAATAAAGTAAACAACACTTTTTTCAGCAGTTTTACCAAGGTGCGGGCAGGGGGTTATTTTGATATGCGATAGCAGAAAGACCATTTGAGATACTGGGCTTAAATTTTTGTGTGTTTATTTGGGGCCCTGTTGATTTCAGTAAAGCAATTTTCCGACATTATATTTTGATTTTTAATTTTTGATTGTCAGTACCTACTCAAAGCAGTGACCCCCCACCCCAACGAATCTCATCTCAGGTAATGAAGATTACCTCCAATGATGACAAGCCTGATTGTCTGCACCTGGGGTACCAGAACAAGACTCACTTGCAGAATAAGCTGTTTGGCATTGGCAGAGAAGGTTTGGCAAGTTTTTTCATGGGCGCAACCCACATACTCAACTTTGCTGCTCAACCCACAAATGCATTTTCCTTACAAATGTGGCACCATTTAAGGGGAAATAAAGAGGTTTTCCAATAGTATAAGATTTATTGCCAAGAAGCATTGTTACAAAAAAGAAATAATTGACCAAAAACTAATTTCCTTATTTTTTGTATGTACATATATATATATATATAAATATATTGTGTGTGTGTGTGTGCGTGTGTGTGTGTGTGTTGCTTACTTCTCTGAACTCTATATCTGTTACATCCCATTTGTCATTCTCCTGTCTTGTACTTAATATGGGACATGGAGCACTAATCTTCCCCAGGGGACATGCAGTCACTTGCTCTATTACCTGCCCATTACTGGGCATGCTTCCAGATATATGTGACCATGCTGTGGGTAGAGCTAATCCTGTAATGACACAGACAGTTAATTGATTGCAGTCTGATCTCTATCCAAGGCTTTCCTGCAAAATGGAAATGTGGGCTTGTGAGAAAGAACTTAACCTTCTCTAGGTGAATTGATTTGAATCCATCCAGGCTATGGAGCGGATAAGCAGCATTACTGATATAACATTTTGCACAGCTGTACAATCGTTTCATGCAAAGAACATGTACAGTAGTCGTAGTGGCGGTAATGTGCCAAAACACACAGTCCTGAATAATCAGACATACTCTTCGAGATTTCTGTGCTTTGCATTCATTAACAGTTCCATATGGCAATATACATGATGCAAGATCAAGCAACCCTCCACTTTAAAGTAATAAACCCTAGTCTTCATCAATTATGCACCGGTTTTGCGTCAACAAATTTGGACTACTCACGAGAATCAGTGTTCTGCAAAAGCTAGTGAGTTCACTACACATTGATCCAGTTTGACAGAGAAGACATCATCAAGCAAAAAACTCCATTTGCAAAAGCACTGTTAAAATTTACAAATTTTAAGGGGCTTTATATTTGATGAAAGCAGAAAAAAAATGTCAGAATAATGTGAGTGGCATTCGAGTGCATGGAACCAAGAGGCATTAAATCAAAGACTGATCTGAGCAAAACCGATTTAAATGAAATTTTACACATTTATAAATTCATGCAGAAAAGCCCACTGGGGATCGAGAGCTTTTAGATTGACTTGTTCAGTGCTTCTAAATCACACCCTGTTACACTGAAGAAGTCTTGAAACAAGGAGCTTGTACCTGTATAACCAGCCCTCACCCCCACCTCCCTCCCGGATGAGCAGTGAAGTGGATGGATAGATGGATGGTGTGTAGATGGAGGGATGGATGGAATTAGCGGTACTGTCTGTCAAAACACATCAAAGTGTTATTATATTTTTTTTGAATGGCCACTCTTACATTTGGAGCTTCCTCCCACTGCCTTCTTGTCTTTTGTGTGTCATTTCTCAGCACAATGAATCATCAGATAATGGCACACACTCTCAGATGGTCTCTACTCAAAGGCACTCATGGTGTCGCTCTCTGCTGTACATCTCAAATGCGGAAAATTTTGAGGGACAAAAGAGCCTCTGGAACAAATTCAGGACTTGGTCACCTCCACACAAAAAGCAAAGGGTTGTGTAGCGGGCATGCTCATTGCATTGTTGGGGTCAAAATGTACTCAGTCTCCCCGCAACATTTCCCAGTGCTGAAAAGGGATTTCAAGGTCTTGTTTGATGGTCTGGCAAGCATCTCTTATAAAGCATACGGAGGCCATCAACTGATGGAGAACACACTGAACACGATGACCGGAGGAATAAGATTTTGACTTAGCAATCCTCGGCGTTCTGGTTTGAACCACTTTTTCTTTTATACTTAAAAGGGTACACAGACTGAGCTGCTCAGTCCCAGCCTGCAGAACACTAAAGCAATTTGAGGTATGACGCAAAATCCACAACCCACATACATTTATGCCTTAAATAGGTGTGACCTTTAAATACAGGAAAATGTGTTTTCACATCAAGTCTTTCACAGCCTTTAATTGAGGCTCATTCCACTGAGTCATTTCAGAATAAAGCACATTTCATTTTACAAAAGTACCTTAATAAATTTATGTAAAAATATCAGTAAGCGCTTCAGTAACTGTGCCTGGCTCCATTTTTCCAATTTTTTTTCCCTTCAAACGTTTTATCACCCAGTAGATGTTCTGCGAGCTGTGTGCAGTGATTAATAATATCTCAGTGAAGGGTTACCTCAGGAAAAACAGATAAGAGATGTTGGTTTGTTCCAATGTAAACTGTGAGGGTTCAATTAACACTGAAACAAGTGTCCCTGTGTTGCTGTGCTGCATAGAACATGATTGACAGATGGATGTGCAGGAAAAAGGTTACAGGGGCTTTGGAGGCAGAGGTAGAATTATGGGACGGGAGGGGCCGATCAGGAGGTGGCGAGCACAGATCACGCTCAAGATCATAGCACGCTATCCATACCAATTGCTTTATACAGATCTCCAGTTCAGTCTGTTCAGTGCACATGTGGATGCATTTGAAGACATAGTGCAATTCGGCACAAAGGGATAATGTTTTTCCCACTTCCTTTTCTGCACTGAGCAAATTTACAAATACACAGAAATAGACATGCATAGGCACAAACAGGCAAGATCGTAGGTTAGAGGAGCCCAGCGTGTCCCTGGTTACAGAGCAGCTGGGCTGGGTCATTGTCATCTGTGAACTGTGACTCACGCTGACATTGTCGGGATGGTCAGCTATGATGGGGTGGCATGCTGCGACAGGCTTTAGGTGACTCGAAAGGAGAATAGCAGGGGATGTCAGCTTACAAGAAAAATAAAAGTGAGAAAAAAGCAGACGTGGACAGAGCACAGACAGGAAAATTTGCAGAAAGATAGTCTTTTTTTTTGTGAAGAAGGCTGAGCAAAACAGATGCAAGCATTACATGGGAAGAAAGGCAGGAAGAAGGAGGAGGAGGAAAAGGAAGGGTTTGATATTGCCAAGGAAAAGCACAAAAAAGAGAAACCATGGCAGAGCTACAGAGAAAGCAAGACAGACTAGAGGAGGAAAAAATGTAGAGGAACATTTTTTTATTTTAATAAAAAGCCCAGTGTCAGGATGAGCTGAATAGTGAGCCACGGTCTTGTCATCATGTCCCTTTTTCTTCCCAGAACACCCTTTTTGATGTGTACAGAGTAATATGGTGAACAGCGGGGAGCATCCAGAGCATCAAAGAGAATTTAAACCACACACTGGCCCATTACAGTGTGCTTAAATGTGTGTGTGTTCATGTCTATGTCTCTGTAACTTCATAATAGTAACTGACTGCAGTGCGCATGCAGCATATCACAATGCTTGATTGTATCCCTTAGCTCTATTGTGACAATTACCGACCAGCAGGTGTTCTTAGCGTGATGTCTTAACTACCAATCAATACTAACCCTCTGTCTGTTCCATCATTGAGTCTAACAGTGGAAGTAATAACAATGAACTCCTCTTGATGATCCATGACAGTGACAACCAGACCAGGGACAGCTTTGTTTTCTGAGAGGGCTCCTTCGTGGTTACTGCCTTCACGCATCAGTAATAACACCCTGCTCTCTGGTGGAGGGAGGAGGTGTTGAACAGTGTGAGAAGAGAAGAGGAAGAAGAGAGTCGCTTCTGTCTGGAGTGTGTTGATGGATGGTCCACTCTGTTTGGCTCAGAGCTCACATGAATAAACATATAAGGCTGCTTTTTGCTGCACACTCCAAATGCAAACCTTTGATTATGCAATGAGATGATATTAAAAAA
>VUQK01038886.1:0-16081 GCA_015106715.1 Bujurquina vittata | reverse complement strand
ACTGTGTTATTAGGTTCAGGAGCTGTGCTTTTTTTTTTTTTTGACCATGTGATGTGCAGTAAAACTGGAATGCTGGCACAACAAAACACCCCGTGAGGTTTGCCCCTGAATGCTATTTAACAACATCACTCGAGGAACACATTCTGTAGTTCATGTTGTGCTTTGTTTCCTGCACTGAAATTCCCCCAAATCCCTCTTCATATGGTTCCAAAATTCCACATCCTTTTGCCTTTGGAACCAGGGAATCTCTTTCCACCCTGTGAGTTCCTGCTTTGCTCTTAGTTGAGAGGGAAGAATGAGACCACTGTGGACCAAAGGCTCAGTCTGCAAGATTCAGATGACTTTTTAAACAGATAGTCTCATGTGGACTGCGTGAAGTGTGCAGGAGAATGTCCTACTAACTTGCCTTGTAATAATTCTGTTTTATTACCCTACTCAATTAATAATGAACACATACTGTTAGTCTGTCTCTCTATGTATATGTGTTGTAAATAATTAGTCTGCGCCGCACTCTCTGATAAAACAGGCCATAGTCTTTTTCCATGTTGCTCCAGGTGCAAAGGGCAGATAGTGCCGGTTAATAACAAACATGGCTGCTTTCCCAGCCTTTCCTCTCTTGCTGCCTGTTTCCTGTGTATTTCATTGATGTATTCCTGGATACCGGCCGGGTTAGCTTTGCAACTCAAGGAACGCAGATGAAACTAAATGTTATGTATGTGCTTGTTTGATGAACACTTTTGAAGCTGAATATGTCACCTTAAATCACCACTTCTTTCAGTCCCTATATGGCTCTAGTGCTTAGTTCAGCAGTTATCATTATCAGTACCGTGAAAAGGTAATGTGCCTTGCTTTTGTTTACATGTTACATACACTCGGCCAGAATACTGATTAGAAGGAAGTCAGAAGTGGTTGTTTGCTGCTGGACAGAGAACATCTGCATCTGGGCAGAGTTTAACTTGTCCAAAATGTTCAACTTTTGCCTCACTTTCAACAGGTCCTAGAAGGCTAAATGTGTTAAAATTCTCAGCAGGAGCTACAAAAACACTGTGGAAGATACAAATGAGGGGCTCAGGCAAAGTTTCAAACTTCATCGGTGAACCAAGACCAAAACAGAACAATTACTGGGACAAGTACGTGATACTGTGTGATTAACAAAGCAGATGTTAATGTGCTTGGATTTTGGGGTTGTATCTTTCAACACCGGGGGGGCAAAAGTATTGGACTCTCTGCACCCTCGGCTGCTGTTTGAACTGAGATGTGGTTTGCGTAACACTGGCTCAAGAATAGACTAAAACTCCAGTTGCAGGGGCTGGCTGGAGTGTGGCATTAATGTGGTGCAGTACAAGCCAGCAATAGCAGCATGCTGTGCAGGTTTGCACTGTGATATTCTTTTTTTTTTTTTGGGGGGGGGGGGGGGCGTGATTTAGCAGAGCACCACTCTTATGCAACACTAGCTGACTTATCATAGTCCAAATGAATGTATGAATTGATTAACTTTGTGGCCTGACTGTAATTGGACTGGAAGTGCACTGGGCTGTGCACTGGACACGTGCCCAAATCAATGACTGGAAACGGTTTACATGTATAACTTTGCTACAGTTCTGCTGCTGTTGTTGAATTTTGAGTCCTCATCAAGCCTCCCAGCTGCACAACTGTGCACTGAGAAACTACATGATGTTCCTGACCTCCAGATTACTGAAGCACACCTGCCTCCCGTTTGGAAGGGAGTCTGCCCTCTAAGCTGTAGGGGACAACGCAGTCAGCGAGGCTTCTCCAGAGACATCCCAGAGAATCCCCTGAGGTTTCCTGTGAGAGTAACAACACGGTTTTCCTTTGTTGACTTCTCTGTGCTGCACTGAAGCTTTGCCTGTGTCCCTTGCACTGACTACATCATATTGTGCTACCTTGTTAAAATGCTTACCTGGCAAGAACTAATCCTTATTTTTGGACTTTAAGGGGCTAATTATAAAGTTGTGCACATCTTGTACACTAGTGGTGGCCTCAGAGGAGACACTCGGCCAGTGTAAGGGATTATTAATCAAGCCTTAACCTTGACTCTGGCATTCCAGGATGACTGGCTGCATTTTCCTTTTTGCAGCTTCTTTTTCAGCTAAAGATCCTATTGTATCTGTCATATTTTTGTCTGTGGAAAAATCCATACTGCTGAAATACATCCCATGATCCATTTGTGTAATTTAATGCATTTCAGTGCATTTCCTTAATGCTGCTTAGGGTCCAAACAGCTGTTGATCGATTTGAAAGATCAAATTGATTGAGGGAAATTAAGTGAAAAGGATCTACAGAGCAACTTATGGTAGATTAGCTTACATTCTCTGTGGACCTTTTAAATAGGCTGCGGTCAGTCCTGCTGCTGATGTGGAGGTCATGTTTCTCAGGTTTGCGCAGCCTCTCCCAACCCGCTTAATCAAACAATCTGAACAGCTCCTCTTTCATTAACATCACTTTGCCTCAACATGTCCAGGCAACCCCACATAACCTACATAATTCTGTAAATCAAGTTCAGCCCCTCTGAGTATCTGCTGTCATATCATGTTCTTTACATGCAGTCTTTTTTTTTTTGTTGCTGATTATTCAGTTAATGTGTCCGTGTTCTAGCAGCAGATACACAGTTGCTATTGCATTAATCACGCTATGATTGTTTTTCTGGGTTTGTGATAAATAAATGTGCTTCACTGTGGTATAAGCGATCTTATCAGGATTCCTTCTTCGCATCCCTCTGTGATTCGGCTTGTTTGCTACTTGTGCAATCAGGCAGAGGATGTGAGAGGACAGGGCAGTGGATGACTTCCAAACATTGCAGGCATCTGTCATATCGACACCTCAGCTGTAAAAATGTGTCAGGTTGCTGTTAGCTGACCTTGCTGCTAATACACAGTTAGACGCAAAGATGTAAGTGCTTTCTTCTGAACCCTGTCTGCATTCCAAACCGCTCTTCTTGCTTATGAATGCTGTTTCGCTTTTTGTGTCATATACAAGAGTAAATACAGAAACTTGAACACTTCCAGTGTGGCATTTGTATGCCCTCCCCAGGTCCCTGTGGGTTTTCCGCAGGTGGACTGTAGTTTTCTCCCACAGTCCATATGGCCATAAACATGGATGTGTGCGGGTGGATGTCTGTCTGTTAGTCTGGTGATGGTGTGGCAAACTTTCTATGTTTTACACGGCTTCTCTCAGATTGTCAGCTGGAATAGGCTCCAGATGCTAGCAGGATAAGCGGTTAAGAAAGTGAATGGATGGACTTGCAAGGAAGTATAACAGAGTCCAAGCACACTGATGCAATTTGGACTGGAAGTTCACAGATGCAAAACAATAGGGAAGCCAAGGACTGTGCAGGCCTACTAGAGGCATATTGTAGGTTATGCTTCTCCTTTTACCTCATATGACAGAGCAATGTGATCCAACTGACTGGCCAGCACCCCGAGAGCCCAACCTCTGACTCGCAGGGCTAAAATTTTAGCATTGATTAGTTTGTTTCCAATAGGAACAATGTGGCCACACAACGAGTTTTCTAATAACTGCGTGTGCCATGCCTGCTTTTTGTTTCAAAGCTTGTTGATTTTCAGGAATATTATTGATTGTTCTCCGTGTTATTTTCATTGCTGGTAGCCATAGGTTACAAGAGTAAATGGCTCTATTGGTCTTTGGACAGCTAGGGCTGGCGCTCAGCACTGTGAATGATACTCACTCATGAGCGCACACAATCACAGCAGGGTGTCCTGGCATGCAGTGTGTGTGTGACCACTAGATGCTCCCAGCCTGGGGCATCCAGTGATGTACAATCAAAACACCACGATCTACTTAACATGTTGATTGACATCTCATGACCCACTGTATTTACCCCAATCCAAACTTTCATACAGCTCCGCTGTTGGGCTGCAAATGATGATGAAGAGACATTGATCCAGTGGAACAGTCCAAATTAATCTGTGCATGCTCGTGTGAGAAGCACTAAGGGCTTACTCTAATTTGCTTTGCTCGCAAGTGCCTGTGATCCAAGAATGAAGTAATAGCAGGCTTGGAAGTATTTGTCGGGCCCCCTGGCTGAGTCCCATCCCCCGTCTTTTAGCACGTGGAGGGGCTGAATTATAGACAGCCAGCCTACAGATTCTCCACTCAGCCCTCCTCTTTGCATCAACACTGTTAATTATACTGCAGCTTCGCTCTCCCATCCTTCTATTTTAATCCTCAATTGATGAAAACTGCTTCATCCCAGCACATATATTTGAGCACGTAGCGGAGTGTGCCAGACCCATGCTGAGCTGGGAGTATTTGTTTGGTAACAAATAAGTTTACTGCTTTTCAGATATTAAGAGGGGGAATTTACCTTTTGTAGGGTGAATAAAGTACACAGAGTGGCCCTGTAAACACCTCCCAGTCTTCGCAGCCATGTTTAACAAGGCATGCTGCTGGGAAATGCTCTCATTGCATTGTTGGCCTGGTTGCTCAGTCCAGTAAAATCTTGTCAAACACAACCGTGGCATTTTTTGGTACGTTTTATGACAGAAGTAAAACTGTGGTTAAATTCAAATGCATTAAAGCAACAACGGGAATTACCATGCATTATTATTTGATAATTGTCTGTAAAACCAAAAGCTGAAAGATGAGTTGGTGTAGAAATCTGAAGCTTTCTCTCTCAGCACATAGCAGAAAAACGTTCCCATATAAATCACATATATTGTTCACCTGCAGGAAATGATGCAGTAGTTGGCTGAGGAAGAATGGGCCGTTTTAGAAATGTGCCTGTTTTGGCAATGGTTGTAAATAGATTTCCTGTATGGAGCAGGACTGACAAATTATCTCTCAAACTGTTTTTTGAAGCTTCTGAGATCAAAGTTGGAATGACATTCAGCAAGCTGATTTATCTGCTGTGTCCATACTGTGGCCAAGTACTCAATTATATACAGATAGATGACAAATCTATACACATAGCTACACATGTCTTGCTGATATAGATATAGCTATAAATGAAAGTTTGGGTTCAATAATATGTAAATGTGTATTTTTTAAAAGCAGTGTCATGTAATTAAAGAAAAATACACTAGATATAGATCTAATCTATGTGGCAGTGGCGCAGTGGGTAGGCTCTCGCCTTGTAGCTGGAGGGTTGCAGGTTCGAGCCCTGTCCCTGCGCTGTGTTGTGTCCTTGGGCAAGACACTTAAACCACATTGCCGGTAGCAGTAGCGCCGGTCTCTGGCTGCATGACCACAGATGCTCGTCTCTGGATGAGTGATCTGGAACGATCATTTCCTTGTGTGCACAATGACAATGAGTTGAATCTAATCAACAAATTTTTGTTAGCTAATGTATCTTTTTAGCCTACAGTTCTCTATTTTACACATTAAATAAACTGAAAAACATAAAGAAGTTGTGAGGAACCAATAAAATGTCATCATTTAATACAGTTTTACCTGTTCAGCTGATAGCCATCCTCTTATGCCCTTGCTGCCAGATCAACTTTTCTGTCGGACGCCTGTTTCCTATACAGTACTGTGTGAAAGTCTTGAACCACCCTTCATTCCTTTATATTTTGCTAGGAAAATGGGAAATTGGTGCAGCGATTCATTGAAACGTGTACAAACATACATGGAAGTACAGTGTATATAAAGCAAAAAACAGAGTCGCACAACTCTAATTTCAGGAATAGTTCTCAGGCTTTCTGAACGACATTCCAAAGCTCTTCCTTGGATGTTGGCTGCCTTTTGTTCTGTTCTCTGACAAAATGATCCCACACTGCTTCATAAATTGAGGTCCGGGGTCTGGAGAGGCCAATCCTTGACTGATAGTGTTCTGTTGTGTGTTTGTTCTATCCAGGTTGTTATGGGCCCGGCATGGATACCCTGCATGGCCTTTCTGTGGGTTAACCCACTGTGGGGTGCATAGAGAAGTCCCTTTTGAGGGTTTTCTGTGGGCAACCATACTACAGGCATACCCATAGAAAACCCATATAGGAGCCCCAAAGGGCAAAACCGCTGTGGACTCACTCACTTGGGGGCCCTGTGGGAATAAGTGTAGGTTTGCTCTGCCCACACAGCCCTACAGCTCACTTACACCTACCCACTGTGGGCCCCACATATATGTTTGATGGGTAGTCAGTAGCAACAGCCCAAAGGGCAGTGACAGCGTGATTGTGCTTAATGAGTACCACCAGGTGAGAGTTTGGTGATAGTTTACATGGTGAGCTTTGGTCTTTATTATCAGCCACTGGCAACATGCCACCAATTGTATCAAGGTTTCCTGCAGTTATCTTTATGACACTATACCAGCATATAGGGCCAGTGCTACACACAAAGAACGTATTTGTGTTTCTGAGCCAAGGTTTTCCCAAACTGTTCACTCTTCAGACGGACAAGCTGAAAAAGTGAATAATGTGAATTGTACCCAAAAATGCAGACTCCAAAGATGTCCAGTGGTACCAACGGAGAAAACTTGTTAACCTTTGATTCTGTGTCAAAAGTAAGAAGAAATTGCTCACAGAAATAGATGCACAAAGTACTTCACTTCATTAGTTTAGTGGACCATGATTTTCAGTGTCTTTAGAGGACTGCAGAGATGCCCAGCCTTGAAAGCTCATAGTTAGATAAAACAAATTCAACATACATCTGCTTAAAAGACCACAAGCAACACCAGGAAATGAGCAGCAGGCTAGTCAGGGCATCAATGTAGATTTCATGCTCATTGCAACATCCTCACAGTGCTAGGCAACAAGAATAAAATCCAGCTTCCACCTGAGAATCATGTCTGCAGTTTGAGAAGAATTGGGAACACAGTTCCAGTGTTGACAAGAGGTTTTTTTTTCAGTTATAAATGGCCACCATGTTTATTTGCATGCACATTTACACGTTATTGTTTATCTTTCTTAAGAGGTAGTTTGGAAAGTTGAAGTGTGCATAGGATGGTCCTTTTATTCTGGGCAGTCTTGAGGAGTCTCTGTACAGAAATCATAAAGAGACCATAATTTGCATGTCAAACATGAGATTTCAAAGAAAAGATATTTTGGGTTTGAGACAGGTTTTCCAGAAATAACATTTCAGAAGGCTGGTGTGTGACACAGAAGTGCTGTTTATGATTAAACAAGTGGTTTAGCTTCAGAAATGGGTACCCATCAGTCATCAGTTCCCTGGGCTTGTTCTCATAAACCAAATCTGTGTTGTTGTGTAGGTGTTTCTGTATACTTTGGAATCTTATTTTCTGGGTTTTGCTTTGTGTGTGCGCCGTTGCCTCTGCATGTACCTGTCTATGTGCATCAGTAGTTCCCTGTCTCTAATGGAGTCCTAGGGTTGTAGGCAGGGAGGGAGGGCAAGAAGAGGGAAAGTGCAGCCTAGAGCAGACTTCCACTTTTAAACCCCAGCTCTGAACGGCTGCAGTTCAGCAGCTAGGCAGCCACCTCATTAGAATTTTTTGCATTCCTCTTTAGGCAGGAGCACACTTCTTCTCCGCTCCTCTTTCTAACCCAAAGTGCTTAAAAACTGATGAGATTATATCAAAACTGTCTCAGTCAACCTCCAATATGAAGCTCTAAAACAACTCAGGCAATGTCTCAATAGATTAATGTACTTATGGACCACAAAGTGGTGAAATGACTGTACATAATGTCACAGCACTGTATAATTTAAATCAATCAAATATAAACCTGCTTAAGACTTTTTTTTTGTTTTGACAGATGATCATCAGCTGTTAAATAGAAGTGGTAGTAATTCTTCTTTAGTCTGCATAAGTAGACCACCTAAGCTCTTAGCGGTGCAATTAGCTTTTTTTTTGGAAGTAAGTGGCGCTGTAGGAGTTGGACAAAGGCTTTCATTGTCAGAACTTGTGGCCCACCCAGATAATTGGATATAGAAATGGGTTTACTGTTGCTAACTATAAACTATGTCAAGTGTTTCAAGTGTCTGTTTATTCTCCTGTCTCTCCCATATGAAACTCCGGTGAAGTGCTTTCTTGTATAAGACGTGAGGAAGGATCGAGGACACCCTGCTGGAGATAATGGCAATGAATGTATTCTGGCGCTCCTCCAGAACTGTCGTCTTGTGTACGGCTGTGAGTGAAATTCACTTTGCCAGCGGTTAACTCTGCTCATTACTCACTGAACTGTGCTGCAGTGATAGCGAGGGGCCCAGAGTTAGGGCAGTGCAGCATTAGCACAGCAACACACTACAGGACAATGGATGTGATGAATCTCGATACACTGCCACCGGATTTTGAAGTCCTCCAACTACACGCGGCCGTTTGCATTGCATCGCGTGGTCACATGAAGAGTTCATCGGTCCAGTTCTCGCTGTGCCACTCCACTTCACCCAGAGCTGGTATATCCTAGATTAATGCTTTCAGTCTAAGATAAGTGCAAGAATAGAAGGCAAGCTTTTTAAAATGGTGTTTTATAACACTTGGGTAGACATTGTTGCACTTCTGAGTATTTGCCTAAACATGCCCGACTCCCCTCACACAAACACACGCACACAGACAGATGTTCATCACTTCCTCCGCTGAAATTGGTAGAATTCCAGAATCTCGGCTCGCGGTTGGATGATAGTGTCGTTTGTCTGCCAGCATGCCTGTCTGTTTTCCCCTGAAGGTGTCAGGTTCTCAGGTTTGCTCAATCAGATGGACGGGCAGGTTTGTGCCTGGTTCTCAGCCAGATCTGTGAACAGGAGGAGACAGCGGGGGTGGGGGGGGAGTCAATCAGAGAGAAGGATCTGGCAAAGTTACTCTGTTACTTCCTGTGCATCTGGAAGTTCAGTTCGGCAGCCACGTTTGGGCTACACCTCAGTGACTGTGCACAGACCTCAGTTTACCCCTCACTCCTCAACTCTCCCTACAGAACAAGAAATGATGCTGTGTAGGAGTCTGTGGCTTTACCATTATTGCATCAGTCTCTTTCTGACTGGTGCATGACATTGCAGCCAGTTGTGGAAGAGTTTTTGCTTCTCTCTGCAGTCTGATTATGTGTTTTGTTTTGTTTTTTCTCCATTTGTAATTTATACATCTTTCCCAGACACGGTAGCGTTTCCATTTTACTCCCCCAGACCTCAGTTATCTGCTAGTTAATGTGTTGCAGCTGTAAGTCAGAGGATTACAGGACAGCTAATCAAGCCTGTTATTATTCTTATACAGATAAACTCAACACAGTTTTCTCCTTTTAGTTGTAGGTCTTTTTGTAATTATTCTTTTGCTTTTCTTCACATTTTCTTTTAATACGCCCGTTTCCCTTGTTTCCCAATTTCTGGTTTGATGTTTGCGCCATTTCTATCTCTCCAGTTCCGCTTTGCGTTTAATTCATCAGGTTTTTCTGGCAGGCCGCATATACGCAGCCATAGTGAGATTCCCGTGCCAGGCAATTTTCAAAGACTTCACTGTGCTGGAACGAGGCCCCAGTTTTGACCAAGCCAGGACAGAGGGACCTTTGTGTCTGTTGCCCAACAGCCCTGTCAACCCTTAGTTCGGGGAAAGATTAGGACACAGAGAGGGCCGATGGACTAAATGGTAGGGTGCCTGTTTGAGAGCCAATGGTGTCAGGCAAACAGCCCCTTAGCCTCATTCAAGCACGCAGTAATTACAAGCTTGTAGGGCAATCCTTCGGCTCTTTTGTCTCGGCTTTGGATACACTTGCCCAGTGTACTGGGAAACTTCATTCCCCCTCTGTTGGAGACCTAGGGGGAAGACTCTTTCAACTGCAGCGTGCTGTCCTTTCCCTCAACATCAGCAAGCTCAGCAAATGGGACTCCCCTTCAGGAAACATGCTTTTTTTTTTTTATTAAAATAATGTTGTGTAAGCTGAGCTGTGTCTTAATGATGATGACTCAGGAAATGCTCATACCCTCAGTTCATGTTTGTGATTCATTGCACGATTCATCGTTCCTGCTGACTGACTGCTGTCTGTCTTCCACCTTTGATTTCATGGGCGTCTGCTTTGTCACAAGACCCTGGAAGGCCTACTTTATGAGTTAGATTAAACACACGCAGACTGAGGCTTCGCAGGAGCTCGTTAATGTGTCTCATCTCTAAAAGCAGAGCAACAAATTGTAGCTCTTGAGAGGTATCTCATAAAATCACCAGCTCTTTACTGCTGCTTTTCTCATCTGTAGGTAGGGTCTTAAGGAATAGCTCAGAGGTCAGAGCCCCAATTACAGGAAGTTAACCTAATTTAGTCAACATGCAGAAGCTGTCTGGACATGTCCCACTGACATGTGGAAAAATCTTTCTTGACTCGATAGAGACTGATAGGATGGGTTAGAACAAGACAGCGTTATGTTGTGAATCTTTGGGTTTTATCTTTGTTTCTCACAAATTTTCCTCTGCTCTCAGCCAACACAAGACTCTCTTTCTCAGTGCCATAGTTATTCGTTTAATCTGACAAGACCATGAAGTCAGCCGTCTGTCTGTATGTCTATCAGCAAGGAGATTAGAGGCCTGTTTTCTGGGACAAGTGCACACGTGTGTAGTGTGTTGGTTCAATTTGTCTCTGTCCCCGTGGACACTCGGCAGCATGAGGGAACGAGGCCCGACGCTCTGGGACTGGACGCACAGTTTAACATGCTTTCCCTGCCTGTTTTTACTCTTATAAATGTCAGAGAAAGAGGCTGTTAGTAGGACATGAAAGAGGTTTTTTTAAAATTAATTAATGAGTTTTTATTAATCTGCTCCAGACACTTAATCTACTGTCATGCCCCAAAGAATTGACATCCATTCATGTGAGCAGGAAATCCTCCTTGTGTGACAGATTAAAGATCATAGTGTAGATATGGCCTTTCATCCTACTTGACATTTCTTGTGCGGAAGATTTCAAAAGATACATGAAGGTCAAATAATGTGGTGTTAGGCCATTTTGCTAGTACGCGCTAACCATTAAAATGCTTGATTTGAAAATGCTCATTTCATTTCGTGTTTTGTTTTTGCAAAAAATAGTTTGAGTGTAAGGATGTTAGACTCCACATGCTACATTTTGCAAACAGGATTTATGACTTTAATTGTTACTGCATGATTTAATGCTGCATGTTCTTTGCACAGTATTGGGCCTGCAGAATCCTACTCTGCTGCATAATATGCACAGGCTTAAAGATTTGTTGTCAGAAAGCACTCTTCTGTGTACTGAAGTTAGGCTGACTCTGGCTGCTTTGCCTAAGGCTTTCTGAAAACTGAATCATCCCAGAGCTTTGAGATTTTATGCTTACACTCTTTGCATGACTTATAAATGGATGATGATATATCAGACATATGAAGAAAGCATCTAGGGAATATTTGACCCATCTCTGTTGACTGTGCCACTGTGGCAGTATCGCATTATACTGTGAACTGCTTTCAGATACATTGTAGTTTTTTACTCTTGATGGAAAAACTTCAGTTTCCTTAATTCTCTCTTTCTAAACAGAGGTAAGTGCCTTCTTTTTACTAAGGACTGCATGATCCTGAGCTAGCATAGAGCTGCTCCTGATGTTTTGATGCAGTGTGAAGGTGGCTGTGCTATAGGCCCGTCACAGCGCTCTCATTGCTGGTGGCTAATGTGATCACAGTCACAGCCAGGCAGGCCCAAGTGAGAGTAAAGCCTTAATCTCCCTCAGTGTCTCACTGCCAAATTGGCCTGATTTGTCAGGCAGAGGATCATCACCCACTTTTCAGATGACTTTCAAAGGGCCACTTTGCTTTTTGATGTGCAACTTGGCATATTTGATCCTGACAAGTGCAACTTAGCAACACAAATCACTAATGTTTGGCTATTTAAAGGGGCATTCGAGGAGATATCAGCGACGTGCAAGCCAAATGTCAATAACCGAAGAAGGGGTGAGTTAGAAGTCTGCCAGCTGAAGATATTAAGATTGTTCTCTCACTCATGTTCCATTTAAATAAATAATCTTACTAAGGAAAACACTTAGCCCTTGAAGAAAAAAAAGGGCACTCATTGTTAACCTCTTTTTATAATTTGGCTGACTTTCCCCTCAATGTTTCCTCTCAATGGTTATATGCTGAAATTCATTTGAAAAGTAGGTCTCCTTATCTGAAATTGAATATACCATAGGCCTATAAAAATCTGTCAAAGAGGAAAAAAAAAAGCCTGCACATTCTGTTCTGCAGGCAGGTTTGTGCATCCCACAAATATTCCTCTTTTAATAGAAAAAAAATATTTACATATTTGTGAACATGTTCTCATATGTCGTATGTTTTTTGTTTATTTTGGGAAAAGGTAGATGAAAGGATGCCCTCTTGTGTGAGGGTAGATGTTGAAGTTTTCAAAACCTCACTAATATTAAATGTACCACAGAAATGGTGCTGATAAGTAGTAAATATGAATATGAGTAAATATGAGAATAAACGCTATAGCTAGCACTTGGTACCCAGCTTGTTTTCTTTTAGTTCCAGTCGTATTTATGACAGGAAAAACATGCATATGCAATTACTGAATTCTCTTTTCTTTCCAGGGATGCGTGTTTGGAGTGAGAAAAATGCCAAGTGGCACTCTCGACACATGTAAGGACACATAAAGCATGCTTGAGCGCTGATGAGGTGAGCTGGCCTCTCAATCCAGACAATCAAATTGCTCATGAAGTCAGAGAGCAGTGTCCCATCCCAGAGGCTGACATGCCCACCTGCTAAGTGCCTTTAGCCTTTGGCACTGGTGTGATGACCAGCCTGAAGCGCCCACCCATGGAACGTACCGTTGGGGGTTCGGTCCCCGCCAGTGATGAGTTCTACACCCGCCACCTGCGTATGCCCAATGGGGTTCCTGCTCCAAGCCGCACAGACAATGTCCATGCCACTGTGAGCACAGGAGTGCCTAAAATGGGTGTACGGGCTCGTGTGGCCGACTGGCCCCCAAGGAAAGATGTTACAGTGCCTCTGTGGCACTCCTCTACAGACCCTGAGAACTCTGGTGTGCACTCAGCTGGAAAAAGTCACATTAAGTTAGGCTCTATAATGAGCCCTCAGGACTCAACAATGCTGCGTAACATCCACAACACTTTGAAGAATCGAGCCCAGACCCAGGCAAACAATTACAGCCCTGACACCCGTTACCTCGCCCCGGGAGACTACAGAGGTCCTGCACATAGAAACCCACGGCAGAGACGCATACGCCAGCGCAGCAATAGTGACATGACTGTTGGTGAGATGGAAGGCAGTGGAGATAGTGGAGAGGACTGGGGTCCAGCATCAGGAGCCAAATTGTCTCCTCTTCACCGCGAATATGGCAGCACCTCCTCAATAGATCAACATGGAGTAGCTGGAGAGAGCTTCTTTGAAATGCTTAGGGGCTATCAAGGGGACAAAGTTGATCAGCGTAGCCCTGCTCCAGAGAAACTGGAGGACATGCTGAATGTTGCATCTAAGCAAGCGATCATTGATCTTCAGGAGGATGTCCCAGACGGTCATCTTTCTAAGGTGAAGGACAGAGATAAGCCTCCAAAGAGACGCACAAAGTCTGAAACAGGAGGAGAGTCTATATTCCGTAAACTTAGGAATGTGCGAGGCGAGTCCGACTCCCCCAGAGCGGGGTCTGACGTGGAGGACAGCCGAGCAGAAGACATGGGCCCTCCTCTAAAGCCTTGGGTATGTCAGAAAGGCTTTGCTCACTATGATGTTCAGAGCATGCTTTTTGACCTCAACGAAATTATTCAGCTGCGACAGACTGCAGGCAAGAGGAAAAACACAACCACGGGAGCGTCTGCTGCTGCCGTGGCCTCGGCTACCTCTACTCTGTCATCAACGCACAGCCTGCCTTATAGCTCCCCCAGTGGCAGCCAGGAAGAGCTCAATTCCAGAGACAGTCCTAGTCTGGATGCTGGAGATGAACAAAGCAACGAAATGCTGCTAAGTTGCCCTTGCTTCCGCAATGAGATTGGCGCTGATGGCATTGCGAGACGCAGATTGGGGGCTAATGGGCCAGGGTATCATGGGCTTGTGGGTGGCGGAGCAGGCAACAGTGGCTCAGGGAACCTGAGTGGGGAAAGTAACTTGTATGAAACATCTGTGAGCACCCACTTTACCAATGCTGGAGTAGCAGTTCTCGAGGGACCAAAGGAGGGCCCAAGCACACTCAGCGAAAAGGGCAAGCAATACATTGTGGAGCACGTGGACCTGGGAGCCTACTACTATCGGAAGTTTTTCTACCTTAGAGGTGAGAGGCATTTACCTGCTTTCATTATAGAACTTAGAACATAGGAGCGTTTATTGTTTAAAGTAGTAGTGTTAAATATACCTTAAGAAATGTTTTTTTGTTTTTTAATTGTACTGTTTCCCCTGCCTCAGATCACTGGAACTACTTTGGGATGGATGAGGCACTGGGTCCAGTAGCAGTGAGCATGCGCAGAGAGAAGCTGGAGGAGGACAAGGAGCATGGCCAGCAGTATAATTACCGCATAATCTTCAGAACCAGTGAGGTCAGATATAGTGTCTATCCTGCTTACAACCTCAGCATAATGTTGCACCATTACTGTCTGAGGTGGAGAAATCTGCCAAATTCACAAATCTGTGAACATATAGAAAGTGTGCGTATTGCAGTTACTCTACACATGCTGTATTAGGGAGATCAGATCAAGGTAAAATAAATCTCAGTCCTTGTTTTTTTTGTTATGCAACCAACCCCTGGGCAATTCAGCTGTCTTCCAATATCAGCAATGTGTGAAGAAACTTCAGGAAGTGCGCTCATCCTCCAGCCTCCAAGGCCTGTCAGCAACCTAAAACCACTGTGTGGAGAGCTTTACTTCTTTGTTCCAGTAAAAAAAAAAAAAGGACTGTCATATTTAGTTGTTGTGTTAGCTCCCTGTCTCCTGTGTTTGGTTTAGGATATTGGATTTTGAATTTTGGGTTATGGGATTATATGGACATGCATTCCTAGGGCTGTTTGTTGGGGATTGAAGCAGGACAGGTGCATGTGATTAAACCCCCACACTTTAGGCTGAATTACCTAAGCACCTAACCTACCTTCCAGACATTGGGAACACAGGTCTATTGTAAACACAAGCCCAGCACAGCCTCAAGCTTGCAGGAGAGAGAAAGTCCCCATCCGTTCCAGCTGCTTATGATAGCCGAGTGATTGAGTTCAGTCCCAGAGCTCAGCACAATGCGCACTTTGTGTACAAAGAATGCTTCGACAGGCCCTCCCACCTCTTCTTCCTCAGTTCCACTTTGTGATTGTCTCGTTGTTTCACATAACTTCTTTATGGGTGAATAAGAGGCAGCTATGACTTTAAGAACCACGGCAGCCTGTATTTCCTTCCATGTGTCAGGGCAGGCATGTTTTGGTATCAGAGTGTTTCATCTCCAAGAGAAAGTTCAAAGCAGATAAAAATTCCTGAGGTGCATTCCTTCGGTTCTCACACTCCTCACAGTAATCTCTTCTTCTTCATCATCTCTGTATTTCCAGCTGATAACTCTACGAGGTTCTATACTGGAAGATGTAGTGCCTTCCACCTCTAAGCATGGCACCGGCCGGGGGCTGCCCATTAAAGACGTACTGGAGTATCTTCTGCCTGAGCTTGATCTGTCCTGCCTCAGACTTGCCCTCAACACACCCAAAGTCACTGAGCAGCTAATGAAACTGGATGAACAAGGGGTAGGTGGCTAATGCACAGTTTTCCAAAGAATTAAAACTTTGAAGAGATGGCGACATTTTTTTATAAAACTGAATAGGGGAAATTATTTATTTCCTCCAGCTACTCAGTCCTGAAGCAGATTAAAGAAATAACTTGACTCTTATGTCTGTGTCTTTGCTGGTCCCCAGCTGAGTTTTCAGGTGAAGGTGGGTGTGATGTACTGCCGAGCAGGGCAGAGCACAGAGGAGGAAATGTACAACAACGAGACAGCCGGTCCTGCATTGGAAGAGTTCCTCCAACTACTGGGGGAGAAGGTTCGCCTCAAGGGCTTCACCAAGTACAGAGCCCAGCTGGACACCAAAAGTAACAATTTTCCCACCATACTTAAAGAAAATACTTAAAAAACATGCACACACACACACACACACACACACGTGCACACACGCACACACACACACACAGTGTATCACAATAGTGAGTACACCCCTCACATTTTGTAAGTGTTGTCCCGTGAAAAGATATACTTAAATATCTGCAGAAA
>VUQK01038885.1:0-23280 GCA_015106715.1 Bujurquina vittata | reverse complement strand
ATATAGGATAAGTAAGGGCACACATTATGGGCCCCATACGGGTTTGTCCGCAGTTTCCATGGTGGCCCTACATGGATTTGCCCAGATAGATATTAAAAATGTGCTCATTCGGACCCACATGGTCCATGCATGCATGGGCTATGCATGGACCATGCATAGGCCTAATATAAATCAACCATCTGGGTCCAAATGAGCACATTTTCAGGGTCTTTTAATATCTATCTGGGCAAATCCATGTAGGGCCACCATGGAAACTGCGGACAAACCCATATGGGGCCCATAATGTGTGCCCTTACTTATCCTATATGGGGCCCACCTATGTGTGCTGGCAGGGTACCGCTATCGAGTGTATCCTCTGTTGTTAAAATCTTTCCTGCTCGTTCCAATTTGCAGAGATAAGACATTAAACTTCTGCTGTGTTTAACAAAACACTGGAAACAAAGCAGTTCAACGCCCCGCCAGTCGAGAATCATTTAGCAGAGGTTACCATTTAAAACAAATGATAGATTAATTGACAGATATTTGCATTGCAATGGATAATCATAGCACTGCATGCATAATTGAAGAGGTGAGTGAAGCCCATGATTAAACTAGGCTATTCTCTCATTTGACTAATTTATTGTAATTGAAAAAAAATATGATTAAACTTTTTTTTTAGCTTGTGTAGACATATTTGAGAAATCATTGGGTATTTTGGCCACTTGCCCATCTCAATTTTGGCCTTGATAGAAGATTAAGTTCCTGTCTGGCAGCATGCTGCCAACCTCATGCAAGTGTTTTTGAAACTCAACATGAGCTTTTATTCAGACCACTTATTCGCTCATCTAAGTAAATTTAAATTACTTACTTACTAAATTGTAATGGAATTGTTATTATTGTATTCAAAATGAAAAGAAATAAAGAGGAAGTTGTGCACACTTTGCCATTTTGAATATTTCCTCCCTTGAAACTAATCAACTCTTGTTTAAACTGATGAAATTCAGAGTACATCTCAGTGCTTCACATCTGTTACATTGTTACTGTGTTTGATTAATCATGATGTGTGACATGAGGAAGATATGGGGTGTGCGTGAGCCTAAACGGATTTTAAAAGCTTTCACTTTACTTTTTGTTGGCTGTGGCATTGATCAAATGGAAATGGAGAATCTGGAGTAATTATAGCAAATGGCTCAAATAAAAAGAATATTTGTCTGCCTGTCTGTGTGTGGGAGAGAAAACAGTCCATTAATCCCAGAGAAGTCTCAGCTAACATGTAAATTGTCAAAATCAAACATCACAAGGTACACGCAGGGGAAAAAAAAGATTTGTGGGGGACTTGCATTAAAAAAAACCCTGCACATTTCATGTTTGAGATACAGGTAAAGGTAAAAGGTAAGATGTGGTTTCATACAAGACTGCACTAAAGCTAGGTCAAGCTGGAACTCAAAGATATTACCTGCTGCAAGAGTAGCATTACACAGTTAAATACATGTGCTTCGTCTAACAGGTGTTCAACAGTTAAACTGAGAATTTTATTAATACATTTCCAATGTTAAACATCCACTTATCTGTGAAAAGATTTAAAACATGTATCCTTGAAGTCATGTCACTCAGAACTCTAAATCATTTTATTCTTCTGGTGGAGATGACTTTTAATAATAAGCACTGTAGATCATTGTCATAGCTGAGCTCTAACTTGTTAGGTGGTTTAATCCTTAGAGAGAACGAGCGAGGGAAAGAGGTAACATATCCCTTATGATCTAGTTCAGTATCACTTATCTCTTCTTTATGGCCTAATTAGTTGTCTAATCGCCTCCTAAGGACATCTTTTATTATTCTCTGTAGAACAGTGAATCCAGTAAGGAAGGAGGTGTGTGTGCGTGTGTTTATGTGCTGCTCGGGGTGTCTGAGTTATTGAGCAACACTACATATACCTGCACACCTCGTGCTGCAGATTATTTATGGATGCCTATTATTTTCTTTACATTAGGGCAGAGTTCATACATAGTTTGGCTGTTTTATGACAGCACGTGTAATCTTAAACGTTACACTCAACAGCTGGTTAGAAAGTGACCAGTATTTTTAAAATTATGTTTTTTGGAAAGTTGGCAGAATTTCTTACATATTAGTGTATTTTTGTTGTTGTTGTTGTTGTTGTTGTTTAAATGTTACATGTGGGAACCAACAACGGCAAACGGTGTACAGTAATTGCAAAGTTTGCCAGGTAGCCTAATAGATAATGTTTGCTTCTGTTAGCAATATGTTCTGATGTTTAAAAGCTTGTCTATAGTTCACTCGGATGGACTTTTCTTTTATTGTTTGAGTACACACTGTATCAAGCACAGAACAAGCCAAATGTTATCATAGAGGTGATAAAGAAAGCTGAACTCCGGTCTGACAGAACATGAGCTGCTTTTATGACAGCGCCTGGTGTGGTAAACTGTGTCATGTCATTAATAAGCCACCTGTTAAACTGCTTTGTTCTAACCAGTCATGTGGTCATAATGATTTAGAAGAACTGGCACCTGGGTTTTTACACCTGCCCATCTCAGCCGCATCCAGTGTGTTTGTTATAAGAGCCGACATTCATTAAATATCAAATATATTCCAGATGTTGACGTGTGTTTTTGTTGAGACATAACTAAGGAGCCAGTAAAGAGAATGTTACATAGTGCCTCCAAATGTGTAAAAAAACAAACAAACTGAGATGACAGTTGCCATCACGAGAGGTTGTCAAGACCTTTTGTGAATTTGTTGTAGAAAATGCAGGTGTACACACACACACACACACGCACGCACACACACACGCACACACACACACACACACACACACAGGAAAGTTAATAAACCACTCATGAGATTCTGCTGCCGCCAGTCCTGCACAAGAGTTTTAAGGACTGGAGTGGTCAAGTAGTTGCACTTGACAGCTTTCAGCCGAGAGGCTGAGCAGAGAGGATTTTTTTTTAATGGATTAGTTTGAGCTTGAGTTGTACTGCAGACACTTAATTGTGAGTACAAAGTTGTGTGGGAGTTTTTCCTTAGCAAGATCCCACATACATTCATTTGATTTTACACGTGGAATTAATTTTGACATATGAATGTAGATGGAAATTCTTTGACTTGGGCTAATATTTGATCTGAAGAATGGATCTGCTGTAAAGGGAAATTTCTGACTTAATCAGTTCTTAGCACGTCCGCATAAATCAAGCATGGGGATGTATATTTTTTTTCATTTTAATTAATCAGCTGATCGTTTGTCTTTACATAAGATTCATTGTATTTTCAACCTTCTACAGTAAACCTGCTGGATTCCCGCTCCGTGATGGGAGACCTGGGATGGGTGGCCTACCCTAAGAATGGGGTAAGTATATCTCTTTCTAAGATGTATTAAAAATGTGTAAATGGCTTTAGTAAAAGCATGAGTGAAATTAGACAACTATTAAAGCTTTGTTTTTACAGATGTTGTGGTAACATCTACATTTTTGAAGTTTATTAGAAATTAGTTTTTCCTTCTGTGTTTTTTTTTTTCTTACTCATTAAAAAAATAAAATCTTTAGTTTACAATGAATTATGCTGTAGGTTCTTTTGTTTTATCAAGGTGAAAGATCATTTTATTTCCAAGAACTTTCAGTTCATTATAAGGGTAAATTGAATTCATGAATAATATATTGAAAGTCACCATGGAATATTTTATTCTCAAGCCAGGAATTGAATTTCCATTTCCAAGTATTCCCAAGGTGAAGACTAATTAGAGAATGACTTACTAGAGTTACTAAATTGTTATTTCATGCTATTATATAGTGTATTTTAATGAGGAAAAATGGTACTTTAAAGATGATTAATGTATTCTAGAGTTTCAGTACTGTCTCACACGCTAGGTTACTACTGAGTCTGCCTCATTTCCTAGAAAAATGGAAGTTTCCAACATCCGGGGGTTTACAGAATAATGGCTTGTTTAAACAGAAATTTATTTGTGCATTGATTTGATCCACATGGAAAAATCTCTCATGTAGTGGCAAATCTTGTCTGCAAATATACACACCGGACCGATAATGCTGACCGCAGCATTTTCACAGCTTTGGGTATTCAAATCATGGCCCACTCTGTGGCTCTACGTAGATGGGGGAGATAGTGCTGACAAAAGCAGCCGTATGTGCAATCATATTAATGAAGATTTCATTACGGTGTGCAGGTTTTCAGCAGTACAGCTGCATAAATAACGAAATAGAAAGGAAATAAAAGACTTCATTAGACAATGCAGTCCAAGGATCCCTTAATGATGCTTTAATTAGTTGTTATGTTTATATTCAACTGCTTTTTAAGATGACTCATTTTTGGGGGTTGTTAAGAAGGACATACTAAACATGTCTTTATTACTGAATAGCGTTTCCCAGTTGGCAACTGTAACGTGTTCAGTGTTGGTACAACAACACACTATTTGCAGCACACTCTTGGACATTTTTCACACACACACACACACACACGCACACACACGCACGCACACACACACACACACACACACACACACACTTTCACACTTTAAGTTTGGCTAAATAAGAACATGAAAAGGCACAAAACTTTATTTATTTCATTATTTTTAAGTCTCATGGTCCAGATGGCTTGTTTTATTCCTGGTTTTCTCCTCTTTGCTTCAGCCCCATCATTGCCTGTCCTTCCATTCTTCCATGTCCCTGAACATGTGCTAGTCTCCTTATCTCCATTTTCTTCTTACTTGTGTCCTCTACTTGCCTTTGTTTTTCACTGTCTTCTCTTTGCTTTGCTTTTTTTTTCCCAAAGATTTGACAGTTATTTTAACTTGCATTTAAACAGAAGGGATTAAAACAAGAGCTTTAAATGTGATGGATGACCTTGAAATACTTGGACAGATTTCAGTGAGTGCAGTGACACTAAACACAGCATAATTACTTTAACAGATAAATGCCTTGAAGTAAAAGAGTGAAACACTTTAGTGATTTACATGGTAGCTTGAAATTGGAGAGTTGGAGTGGAAAATCATGAAAATCCTATTTCTAAAAGCTGGTTTGTGTTTATGATGAGTTCCTTGAACTTTGTTGTTTGGAGTTGTGGTTTCTTCTCTTCTTTATGTGTGTCTTTGTGTACAACCGCAACATTAACTGAAAAAGACCCAGGAAGTTGTTTTTGCTAATCTAATTTGGAAGTCTGAGTGAAAAACATCACAATCATCGCTATCTGGTACCCAAAGTTATTTTTGTTCATTGAGACTTGCTTGTGTATTATTCTGGCTAAAGGGGCAAAAGACGAAGGAAAATTGGATTAAGTTTGAAAAGGAGCCTGTCAGACGAAGATGGAGAAAGTATAAGCAAGAGAAACCAATATTCCTTTGACCTTGATAACACAAGTCCTGTGTCTTAAACTAATATGCTATAGAGGAGCGAACATCTCTGTTAAAGAGTGTGAAGTAGTTAGACAGCAATTGGAAATTGGATATCTAAAAGATGGAATATAGCTTTTCTTCGTTGGGCCAAAAATGGGGGTGGCAGTGGAGCAGTGGATAGGTGCTCACCCTGCAACCGGAAGGTCGCTGGTTTGAGTTCCCATCTGAGCGCATACTGTCATTGTGTCCCTGGGCAAGACACTTAACCCACATTGCCCAAGTTTGAATGTGTTGTGTGTTTGGTGGTGGTTGGAGGGGCCGTAGGCTGCCCCAGGGCAGCTGTGGCTACATTAGTAGCTTACCACCACCGAGTGTGACTAAGGTGTGAATGAATAATGCACGAAATTGTAAGCGCTTTCAGTACGCTAGTAGTGTAAGAAAGCGCCATATAAGTGTAAGGCATTATTATTATTATTATTTAAAATGATAAGAAAAGAGCAGATGATCATACAAGATATTGAGATTGTTGTGGTGTTGAGTTGGTATAAATGGGTAGGCACCAAAACAGAGTTTTAAACCAGGCTGTAAACATGCTAATTTCAACTTAATGTTATTCCTATGAGGATTGTCTTACTTTTAGGGTCAGTCTGAATCAGCCAGTCCAAGATCTGCAGTATTTGGGATTTCAGTTTTTGGCTTTATTTTAATTTCAACACCAGAGACATTTGTTTGCACACAAAGTAATGGCACAGTGCTCTTATGAATGAAGTAAAACATAGAGACATTTTGATTCATTGACATTTGGACAATTCCCCAAACTAAGAAAAGTCAGAAAAGAGGGAGGAATAAGAGATCAAACTTAAAATGTTGATTTTTTTTCTTTTTTCATTTTTGGTGAACTCCATCTCTGTTCATTACTGTGCACCATTCTAGTAAATTTAAATACCATTGTGCTTTGATTTTCTTTCTTTTTTTCCTTTTTTGCTGGGACTGTAAAGGCTCTGCCAAATCGCATCAGAAAACCTGCTGACAAACGAGGGCCGGTGAAATGTGCTGTGTGGCTTCAATTTCTTTGTTGAAACTTCGATTAAAAGAAACCACAAAGATGGCGTCTAGCTGACAGGTGCACCATGCACGGAAAATCTGCACCTGAAGCGTTCAAACAGAGCAAACACAGCTTGGATACGTATAGACCGCCTAGCCTATTTGCACGGAAGATAACACTAACCTAGTTTGGCCATTGTTGTGTCCAGATATTGTGATGTGATTTCAAAAGAATGATTTCTTTGTTCCTTTGGCACATGATAGAAAATAAATTCGAGCAAAACATGAGAATAAAAAAGGAACAAAATAAATTTTGCTTAGACACAGTATAAGCTTTGGCCCAGAATATTGGTGTGTGCCTTCAAAATATGAACTGATGTCTGAAAAAGGTATTGGGCCTGCTAAATTTTGCTTTTCATTTAGCTAGACAATTTGGGAAAAACCTCTAATTGTGTTTAAATGTTTAGGATCATGTAATAAATTACCATTATGTACTTTGTACTCTAGTTAAAACAATGCTTTTACAGTATGTACAGTACTGTTCAATAGTCTCGAGCCACCTCTGATTTCTTTATTTTTGCTAGGAAAATGAGAAATAGGTGAAGTAATTTATTGAAGCATGTGCAAACATACATTACAAAATCAGAGGTTGTACAATTCTCGTGAGCTGGAAAGTCAATATTCAGTAAGATCCCTTTTGTTCTTCAACACAGCCTTAACTCACTTAGGTAAGTTTTCTTGTAATTTCTTTAAGTAGTCTTCAGGAACAGCCTCAAGCCATGACAGAGCCTCCACTGTGTTTTACAGATGGCTGTAGACACTTCCTGCTGTATCTCTCTCCTGCCCTCCTTACACAATGACAGTGATTCGAACCAAAATGTTTAAATTTGGATTCATCGCTCCATAAGATCGTTTGCTGATTTCAGTCCATTTCTTGTGTAATTTGGCATACCTTTCCCCCTGTTTTCTCCCTGTTTCCATTCCTTAAGAATGTCTTCATGACAGCCACCCCTGGGCCAATTGAAGGGCCAGATACATCTTTCAAGTCTCGTGTCCATTCTCGATTTTTTCTGGTTTCTTATGGACATGACTTTCAGATAATGTTCATCTGCTGTTGGTAATTTTTAGGCCTCTTCTTCTTTTGTCCTCAACGTGTCCAGTTACTTAAGGACACCCTGCATGCCATGCTGTGATATGCCAAGTTTTTGGCTAAAAACTTTTTGCCTAAAGGTGTAATCTGAAGTTGGTTCTTTGCTAAATTGTCTGTTATGTGGACAAAACACTTCAAATAGACTCTTTAGAAGCAGAAAAATTGAGGGGTGGTTCCAGACCTCTGTTCTTCAACTTTGGCAAATATTCTTTACAGACATAAGTCACTACTATTTGAATATAATTATTACATCTAAATGTTGTGATACTTTTTAAACGTTGCTTGTTTATGTCTTTTGTTGTCTTATTATATAGTAAACTGCTTCAGAACTCTGAATGCTGAATTTCATGAATCAGAACTTTTCAGTTTCTAACAACGCGCTGTGTGGTTAATCTTTCATAACTGCTGAGCTACCTGCTGAATGTTATTCTGAGGTAATCAGTGAGTAAGTCAACCCAACCATACCTTTGAAACTTAAAAAAGAGAAGCAAAACTGCACTAAATTGATGTAATCAGTGATTCCCTTGGCTGAACTGCCAGTTAGAGAGCTCTTTCATCAGCTGCATCCACTTATTCAGTGTGCTCAATTGACCAAAGATAAAGACAGGCTTGTGCCAAAAGTACTGAACAGACTTCAAGAACTATGGCTGTATGATGGCCCAATGACAGCTGACAGCAGGCTTGTTCTTACTTAGAGATGTGCTGTGCAGCAGCCCGTATGCTATTTAGCTCATTTTCTTTTCGTCACCACAGCACATCGCAGTACAAAGAAGAAAAGAACACAAGGTGAGTTAGAAAGAAAAGAAAGGAGGACAAGGTGAAGTGTAAGGTTGAGGTAAATACGAAGTGTGTCAGGAAGGCAGCTAGAACTGTTTTAAACAATAAAGAAGGGCAACAGAAATCAGGGAAATGTTAGAAGACAAGAAGACAGAGCCTACAAGTGGAGAGAATAGAGATTTTGGACTGAATGATATTGAGGTAGAAACTGGAAAGAGGCCGTGTGTGTTCGGGGGGGGGTAGGGAGTGGTGGTGCTAGTAGTGGTAGGAAGCAAAAGGGCTAGTTCTATTACAGTGTCAAGGTGGTCAGCAGTAATGGGTGATAATAATAAGTTGGCGACAGCATTGGAGACTTACAGCCGGAAGGGCACTCAGCACAACCACAGGGGGTCCCCAGACTAGATGTGTCACACAGAAACACACATAATAGTAAAAAAATACTCACTAATGACAAGCCAGAAGGATGCATATAGGGGATTTTTTTTAATAGTTCGGAGCAAAGCAAAGAAGAGATGATACACAAATGAAAGAGGTCTTAATCTTTTTTGGCTGAGTATTGGGACCTTTTGCCACTAATGGAATACCAGCACTCCCAAATTGGCAGCAATATTCCTAATCATGCAGATAGTTGTGTTTTGTTGTGACAAAGTAATCAAATATTTGCTTCTAAAAAGTCCTGCTGCCTGTCAAAATATAATGTTGTTAGTTTTACTCAAAGCTTTGTTAAAAATTGATTCAAGACAAAGTTGTAAATCTGAAATAGACTGAGCATTACTGTGTGATTAGGTTTTAAATGTATTATTTAGTCAAAACCTTTTTTTTATAGTACCTCACATTGCTGTTCTGTGCACAGATCAAAATGTGGGCCACCACTAGGTCTAAGACTAAAAGTCTTAGAGCAGTCTGTGTCAACATCAGGGGCATTTTCTGGAAAGCCAAAGCATAAACCTTGGTAACTTTCATTTAAGCAGCATTTTCTTACTCGTTTTAGTGGCTTGTGAAATCAGTCATGCTAAATAATATTTTGACGACTCATTTTAAAGCATTAGCTCAAGTATCTTGACATATTTACATTAGCTCTTAAACACTATAAATGTAGTGGAGCTGTAAAGTGGAAGGAAGTCCAGTGGCAACAATGGCAACCACACTTCTTCGCACACATGCCGAAGCAATTTGTTCAAGGCAGAGTGAGAGAAGATCGTCTGTTCAGCTCCCCACTGGGATACCAATAATGACGCTGTGTGTCTCTGTATGTGTGTGTATGTGTTAAGCCGTGTAAATCTCAGAGCAGGCTTGTGGATCTGTGCGATCTAACGAGTAAGAGGCTTAATGTCTGCACTGGGACTGACTGGGCTGAGGTCTGGTAGAGATGGGGATTCACACACAAGAGATATGTTTGGATAGTTTGCACTCCATATATGTGAGGTCCCTCATTAGCATAATACACTTAATGCTAGTCTTGATCTAAACCTAAGTCTAACTCAAACTTAAGAGCAAAGTTTAGATCCTCAAACAACCTTTTGAGTCATCAGTTAAGATTTGAAATTTGGACTCACTTTTCAAAAAATTCTCGAGGACTAAAAGTGAAATTGCTCCTCACAGAGACAAGGGTGCAAGACTAAAAGCTCATGGATACTATCTGCAAAGCATATGCGATTAGCACTCAAAATCATAAACACTTAAATGGCTAAGTCCATTAACAAATTATTCAGAAAGCGAATAATTACAGACAGAAAACAAAAGAGACACACTTAAGCAGGGAAGAACATGAAAAAAAAAGACAGCTGGAGAACAAGGCAGGGAGAAGAGAGCGAAACGATAAAGACAGAGGGTTGTATACAATGGATACAGCAAGGATTGATTAATATGGGCTATTAAGCCATAACACCAGATCATAGTCTAGTCCCTCTGGCCATATTACAGTGACATGATGAAGCGCCTGTATTAGCCATGGGAGAGGGCTAGTGATGCAGATAATAGCCATGTCCCAGGAGACTTGCAGAGGGAATTAATGCTGCTTTCTGACACACACACAAACACACACATGGATGCATATGCTCACACACGCACACACACACACTTGAACACTGACAGGGTAATTTGCATATATGCACATATGCAGGCAGAAATGGATTCACACACAGACACACACATTATTTTTTAGAGCTATGGCGCTACAGATGAAGACACAGGTGCAGGTTAAATCCTTTTTTCTTTTTTCTTTTTTGCTGACAAGAACGCCACCCCTCATTCATGGTAAATGCATATGTACCCTTTAACACTATCTCATCCTTTTCTCTCTGTTCCAGTAGGAGGAAATGAGGTGGAAGTGATGAGGATTATTCTGCTATCTATACCGTTACACACATACACACACGCATGCACACACACCATTGTTACAATTTTCACCCCAGTGTTAATCCTTTCAGAAAAGCATTTCTGTTGCTCATTCTTGGAGCATTACCATGGTGTCAAATTCCTGTCTGAGTATGAATGAATTTCAAATTTTCAGACAGTACAGGGATGATACTAGAATTTTGACAGTGATATCAAAAACTGTTTACTTCGTTATTATATTGAGAAATATGAACACTCTTAATTAGAGAAACTTGGTAAAACTGATCAAATGATATTTTACAAAGGATGGCTTATGACTACTTTTCCATTTTTCATGCTAATGACACCATGACCAGCTTTGGGGAAAGAAAATAAGATAAAAAATAACTTAAGTATTGCTTATGGGTATAATTTTGGACATACAGCATATATTTGAGTATTTTTCTTCATTGCTTCTTATCATATTAATTATCCTCACACCTATTACATTTATCTTGTGCTCCTAGCAGTGCTTTTTCGTGGCTTTCTGTGTCATGTGGTCATCATGCCCGTTAATGGTTAATGTTCCCGTAGCTCAGGAGATAGAACAGTATACTATTAATTGGAAGGTTGATGGTTCAATCCCAGGCTATTCCAGTCGACACCATGCAAGGGCAAAATACTGAGGCGCTTGTATGAATAAGGAATGTTGCATGAAGCTCCAAGCAGTTACTGTAGTAAAATGATATTTACATGTTGATGCATCAGCTACCAAATATCCTCGTATATTGCAAAATTTAAAGCCATTACATTAAAAAAAACAAAAAACTTTCAATAGTTTAAGCTCATTTAGCAAGATTTACTTTAGTTACATTTTTAATGCAGGACTTGCATTGGATTATTATGCATTTATTCATATTAAAGGAATTTACTGTATTTCATATTCCATCTCAGACTAATGTTTATATTCTTTTTTTTCCCTTCCTCAGTGGGAAGAGATCGGGGAAGTAGATGAGAACTATGCTCCCATCCACACCTACCAAGTATGCCGTGTGATGGAGCAAAACCAGAACAATTGGCTCCACACCAATTGGATCCTGACCGAGGGTGCCCAGCGGGTATTTATTGAGCTTAAGTTCACCCTGAGAGACTGTAACAGCCTGCCAGGGGGGGTTGGGACCTGCAAGGAAACTTTTAATATGTATTACTACGAAACAGATGGGGACGAAGAGGAGATAGAGGAAGGAGAGATGAGAGATGGTATGGGGATGACAGAAGAGGAAGACAGGGCAATGAAGGAGAGCAGGTACATCAAAATTGATACCATAGCAGCTGATGAGAGCTTCACTGAGCTGGACCTTGGGGACCGTGTGATGAAGCTTAACACTGAAGTCCGCGATTTAGGTCCTCTGACCCGGAAAGGCTTCTACTTGGCATTTCAGGATTTAGGGGCCTGCATTGCTTTAGTCTCAGTACGGGTTTTCTACAAACGCTGCCCATTCTTGGTGAAGAGCTTGGCTGAGTTCCCTGACACAATCCCAGGCTCAGAAGCCTCACAGCTGGTAGAGGTAGTGGGCCGCTGTGTCAATAACTCCCTGCCTTTATATGAGCCTCCCCGGATGCATTGCAGCACAGAGGGAGAATGGCTTGTACCCATTGGGAAGTGTGTTTGCCAGCCAGGATTTGAGGAAATCAACGGATCTTGTCAAGGTGAGAGGGTAAATTTTGTTGTAAAATTGCAATAATGAAGTAATCTTTTTGAATGAATTAGTAGCTTTTCCAGTGATTGATTGAAGTCAGAGATCCTGTTTTTCAATCTGTCCAGTCTTTTCATTTTTTGGGTTTTTTTTTTTGCCTTTTTAGGGTTGTGCGTTCACATGCGTGTATGTTTGTTTTGGTTGCTATCTTCATCCTGTGTGTATTTTCATATCTATCCACGTGTTTATTTTTAGTATTGTGCACTTGAGTGTATGCATGGATCTGTTTATTCTTTTAGCAAGAGTGCTTCTTACACTGTGTGCGTGAATCTGTGAGTGTTTCTTTCTGGCTTAGTAGAGGGTATTCCCCTGTGGCCTGCAGCACTTTGCTGCTCTCATACTGTTCTGCTTCAGCTTTTGCCCAAACATTACCACCACTGACCTTAACTGCCATGTCTATGGGCACCCAGGGTCTGTGTATTTTTCTCTCCTTCCAGGCTCTCCAGTCTTCCTCTGTGCTGTCTTTAAATTACTCAGTTATATGACTTGCACACTAGACTCCACTTATGGAACTGAGTGGCTCTGAATGGCATGGAGAAATTTCAGAAGGAATTCCCCTAATTGCAATGGCACAACATCATAGAGTAAAGTAAAATGTGTGATTATTTGGTAACTCGTTGTGCATTTTATTTTTACACAGACTTGTCCTGAGTAAGTACCAGTCTCTAGTGATTAAGTGAATGATTGTTTTCTCAGCTACTAATGGCCATGTGCTGAAATGTGTATACTTTATTCTTTAGCTTTTCTGACTGTGATATCCACGTGCAGAAACTGGATTGAATGTTAAAGAAGGGTGATTGTCAGTTACAAAGTGTCAACAGTGAATATTTTTATTTTGGAACCAACATCTAACTAAGCTTTGATTAGTATCCAATAATCAGATGGTAAAAAAAAAAAAAAAAGTGAACCATCTCTACAGTATCTTCACTTCATCAGACATGAAATATCTGTGGGGAGATCATTAGGAAATAGCTGTCAGTAGGCCACTGGCCTGCCTGGAGTCATACTCCCACGGATTGTACAGACAATCAGACTGCTGTTACAGATCTATGGCTGACAAGGCTAAAAAAAACCCCCAAAAAACCAAAACAAAATACCCCAAAACAGCACCGTGTACATCAATGATCCAAAACAACACTCTTGTAATAATGAATATTGAAAACCAAGATTATATATGTACTATTTTTAAAATAAATCATCTCTAAAGGTTTTGTATACAGTACTGCTATGTACTACTGCATGAATACTGAAGGGAATGTACATGCCAAAGATTAAAGAACTGCAGAAGTGCTGTGATTACCACTCATTAGCTTGCCACCTAATTATACACATCTAATTATGCTTTACAGACTTCTGCCATTTGATTAATTTTGGTTTGTCCAGTTGTGTCGGGTGAAGCCTGGAGAATATTGAGAATTACAGCACATTGTAAGTGCAGCAGTTTTACTGAAAAAAGATGCAGCCGTATGACTTTTTGTGCCATGCTGCTATATTTTGTGTGTGTGTGCGGTGTGTGTGTGTGTGTGTGTGTGTATATATTTATTTATTTTTATTTAAATATATATATTTTTTCCCCTTTTTCTTGGCTCTAGTACTTACTGTAGATGTTAATCTACTTTACTTGTGTCTCATTTGTTGGTCATGCTAATGCTTATAGTTAAAAAGAAAGTGTAGACTCCAGTTTTGTTCTTGCATGCTATCAATGTTGCTGCTGGCATACATGTCAGTTCTGAAAACAGTTTAATGGATTGTTAAATATTAATGTTAGGATAATATTAGCATGCTGACATACTAAACTAAGAAATATTATAAGCCTTGGGCTAACCAGGGGCCATCACCAGACATTAGCTTTTTTTTCTTGTTACAATTGATGTACTTTTTTTGTCTCTGGTTTAAGAACTGGCCATAAAGGGCTTGTCATCACTGTACAATGTGGTTTGCTGCAGAAGGAAAGCTCCCAAACTTCTGTAGCCCCATGCGCCTTCTCTGTATGCTATGCATATACTCATTCATCATATTGCAAGTAAAACAAAATGAAAAGAAAAACTTTTTAATCATGTTTTTTTTTAAAAAGTAACCATACAGTGACATCATTACAGAGCATTAAAACACTGTAATGCTTTATAAATTCCAAAAAGTTGCCACCCCAAATTGCATGCTAAGCATATAACAGCAAAGGGATTTGCAAATGCATGAAGCTTGCCTGGACAGCTCCGAAGATTAAAGCTGTACTGTCTTCTCTGGTGTAGACTGAGCTATAAAGAGACAGCCAAAAAGCGTCACTCCCTTTGTACACGTTTGCAAAGGGTTGTGAAGGTGTTATTTAGGTGTCACTATAATAAAATCGGACCCTGCCTTATCTTGCAGGAAGCTGACTCCAAAGACTCTTTATTCCTGTCTTTTTGTGTCAAAACAAAGTTACAGGGTTTACCTGGTTTTATTTAACAAGCTTCAAGGAGTGTTTTGAATTCTTTGAAATGTAGATTTTTACCATTAGTTAAATCTTTTGGAATAAAAACATCTCGGGCACTCACAATTATATAATTTTTTTCAAATTTCTTTTCCTAAATTATAGTCCATATTTACAGCATCCTGAAGTGAAGTGAGTAGAACGCAATCCTCACAATTAATTAGGCTACAGGGGGATGTTTTTCTTCTGTGCAGTTTTGTATACACATGAAACTGTTAGACTGACAGCCTTTGAAAATGTCTACAGAGAGAAACATGGCAGGGTTTACTCAGTAGCAGCTTTGTAACCATATGTGTTCTCTGCCTTAGTAAACACTTTTTCATGTGCATTTCAGTCAGTCACATTTGAGTATAAAGTGTTGATTTCTGTTTTTCCGGCACTGAAAGTATTCCTGGACTCCATATTGCTATGGGTCACATTGAGTGTCTTTTTATGGGCAAGGCATGAATAGCTTCTAGTTCCTGTTAAGAAGTGGTTGTCCTAAATATCTGTTGAGCTGGATTTTTAGAACCCTCACAGGGTTTTGGGAGTTTAATTTTATGTTCTTTCAGTGTAAGTCATTAAAAATGAAGAGAACTGTTTAAGGGGAGATTCCTCAGTGGTTAAAAAATAAAAACATTTTATGCATAGACGGTGAATCAATGGGTTGAAGGTCAGAGTGCACTACAGTGAGTGAAAAAAATTGTATAGCCTCGCTGTATTGGCAGTATGTGTGTGTGTGTGTGTGATGTGTGTGTGTGTGTGTGTGTGTGTCGTGCGTGCGTGTGTGTGTGTGTGTGTGTGTGTGTGCTGCTTAGTAGAGCATGATTTAATGTTGCCTTTGTGAATGTAGGACAAAACTCATTATGGACAGCCCTTCATCCTCCCTTTTGTCTTTTATCTTTCTCGCCTCTCTTGCTTTATCTCATTCACACATCCATTTTTTTCTTAAGTGTGTGTCTTTCTCTACACCTTGGTGTGTTCGTTACCCAGCCTTTTTGCTCTTGCATGTCTGTCTGTGTCTCTCTTTTTTTTTCTTTGACTGCCTATCATTCATTGTTTCTCGATCCTTCTTCTTTCTTCGTTTTTTTTTCTTTCTGCCATCTAGTGCATTTGCACGCTCCTGCAGCTGTCTTTGACACTTCCCTCACTTTCCTCCATTTAAAGAGATCTGCTTCTGTCCCCATCAACACAGCTGTCTTTAACCCATGTTTGTGACATACAGACACACAAATGCACACACACATATACTTTTCTCTCAAAAGTACATCATATTTGTGGAACTAACATAGTCACAAAACAACATATGCATAGCATGTAAATAATAATGTGAGTTCTTTGCATTTATGAAAACGGTACTTCATCCCTGTGCAGCAACATCTGTGTGCTTGATTTGTTACAGTTTATTGTTCCATTCTGCTACTGTCCAACTCTTTTGTTGCATTTGACAGCACATGTAATAGCAATAAATTATCATGCATCATAAAATCCCACAAATTTTTAGTTCTCTGTCAGCACAACAAAATGAAATGCCCTGAAAATATAACTCTATAAAAGAAAACATCTCATAAAAGATAAATCTTGTCAGATGACGCCCATACATATGCTAGATTACAATGTAAGATATATAAATGTACATTCAACTTTTTTTGCTGCTATCCTGCAGCTTTGTAAGCCTAATAGGACTGAAGGCTGGAGGGCAGTATATCCATGGGTAGATGGTTTGATATATAGACAGAATGATGGGAAGAGTACAGAGAGAAGTGAAGGCAAAACAAGGGGACACAAGATAAATTGGAGATTCCTCACCGCAGGGTGTGAGGGCACAGAGACAAAGAGATGGATGAGTGTTGTTTCAGGGGTGATGGGGATTGAGGATGGATAACTGTGGATAGAAATGGGCAGATGGATGGAGAGAGAGAGAGAGAGAGAGAGAGAGTTAAGAAGGGAGAGGGTGTAGACTAACTTCAGTCTTTGAGATGTGACTTTTTTTTGAATGAATACTAGACAGAATGTGGGTGTATCAGCTAAAAGAGACACTGGAAGAATGAATTTGGAATTAACTGAATAAGCGCTAAAGAGGAAGACAAGTTTTGAAGACAGTATCAGGACATGACAAACAAATCTGGGTAATAAAATCCTTTCAAACATTATCCATTTATTTTACACTGAGTGCCCCCTCAGATGGGTTAAGAAAAGTGCCAGAAAACAATGACTACAAAAGATAAGCAACGTGTTGTGCATTATTATTGTTTAATATTTCAATCAAAACATGACATAAATAAATTGAAATGTATGTATCAGTGTCAGAGTTTAGTGTGTGGGCCATGTAGATAAAATGCATTTCCCACTCAGTGTTTCAGGCAGTACTGCTGCATGTAAATATTGAAGTGGCTGATGGTCAGCGCAAGTTCCAGGAAAGTTTGACATCGCCTCGACATTGTGTAAGGAGCCTTCATGCAAACCCACTATCAGAGCAAAGGTCTGCAGACATTGGCTGATTGATGGGACAGCCTTTAAGGGCGCAGTCAACCTAAAAAGGAAGATATTCTTTCTGTTGGCAGAATTTATTGAGCTGTCAGTCTTAAATACGATATCTCTAAAATCCAGTCACCAATACAGTGTTCACATACGTATGAACACAATCGTGGCTTAACAGTTGAACCACAATGTTGAAATGCTAGAATAAGGCCTGAAATAATTGTTTGAATAAATTGTTTTTGGAGTGAAATTGATATAGGAGGAAATTCAGCTGGAGTTGAAATGATTAAATATTGACTGGAATGTGGGCTGCATTGAGAGTAAATGATGGAAAAATGGCATACGAGAGAGTTAAATAATAGTGGAATGATGCAATAAATATTGAAAGGGGGCATGCAGTGGTGAAATAAGAGCAAGATTCAAAGTGGAAAAAAGGGAATAAGGGCTGACCAGAATGTTGAAATGACTGAATAAGAGATAAATGCTTTGGATTGAGAATGGGGAAAAAAAGGTGGACTGGGATCCTGGGATTGAGGCTTTGTGATGTTTGGATTTGGGCTACACTGATTTCATGTCACAAAAGAAGAAAGACTTAGAGGTACAATAGGGGCAGCAAACTGAGGGAGAGCGGAAGGGAAGTTGGGGGAAGGGGATGAGTAAAAAGACAGCAGATAAAGGATAAAAATTAAAACAAGTGTGACTCAAGTATACTCAATTAGTAGAATGGCTTGTAATTTAAAAAAAAACTGCTTGTAACTATTAAATTGGTGGCATATTTCTGACCATTTTTAACATTTTGTTTAGAGGTTGTTGTCTGAGTGTCATGGGTAGAGCTGGATTTCCCGTGACGATGCTTTGTTTCAGTGCCAGGGCTCCCCTGATGTTCCTCTGTGTTTGCCTGCCTGTCAGACGTCACTGCAGCATATGTCAAACTTGATCTGGCCACAGTGGCGATGCTGCCATCAGAAACTGTCTCACTGGCATAGTAATGTGAAGAAGCTTTCTGCCTTCTCCCTCCAGGGATTTATGGGGATAGTGAACAAGTAGCTCACACTTACAGTGTGAGGCTTGTGGTTGATGATGTGGTGACAAGGGTATTACAGTCGCTTGCATAACACAGAGATACACACATGATCATGGCAGCATCTGTCATTTCAGTAGAATTACCATCACGTGCTGATAAGGATCTGAGTTCTGACATGAACTCACTGTGGGTGTTGATTTCTTTTTTTTTCCATGTATTTTGGAGATTGTTGAGTACATTACATTTTTCTTGCCATGTAATGCTTACCACATATACAATACTACATCCTACAGTTGCAGTTTTTTCTTTCATCTTGTATGCCTTTTCAAGTACTAAAAGAAAAAAAAAAATATGCTCTTATTTCTGGATGGTAAGATTACACAAAAGTACAGAGGAAAAAGAAATGTACTCACTGGCCAGTTTCTTACACATTTCTAGTACTAGATTGGATCCAATTCTGCCTTCCAAACTGCCCTAATTCTTCATGGCATGGATTCAGCAAGAAGCTGGAAATATTTCTCACGAGATTTTGGTCCATTTGTTTGCTGAACCTCTATGATCCTGTTCCACCACGTCCCCAAGGTGCTCTATTGGATTGAGAGCTGGTAACTGTGGAGGCCATTGGAGTACAGTGAACTCATTGTCATGCTCAACAAACCAGTTTGAGATTATCTGAGCTTTGTGGCACGTCATGTTATCCTGCTGCAAGCAGCCATCAGAAGACATTGTGGTCATAAAGGGATGGACATAGTCAGCAACAACACTCGGGTAGCCTGAACAACGCAGGATGGATCCATGCTTTCATGTCTTTTATTCCAAATTCTGACCGTACCATCCAAATGTCGTGGCAGAAATTGAGATTCATCAGACAAGGCAACATTTATCCAATCTTCAGTTGTCCAGTTTTGGTGAGCCTGTGCAACTTATTACCTCATTTTCCTGTTCTCAGCTGACAGGAGTGGCACCCAGTGTGGTCTTTTGCTGGGTAGTTATTTATAATTTCTGTAACTTCTATCATTTGAGTTTAGAGTATTCAGATTCCCACACAGAAAACTTCTGTCACCCTTCATCATAGTGAAAGATGATGAGTGCAAAAATCTGCACGTGGCAGGAAGCCATCATCTCCTGAACTATGAATTGGCTGGATTTATAAAGGAAAGCGGCACCATTAATCTTTTTCGGTTGGAAAGTGCTAATGGCTTCTTTCACCGAACTCTTTCCTCATGCATCACACTCTCTCTCCAGCTTTCTCTCCACCCGCTCTCCATCACCCCATCATCTCCACGTGGTGATGCTGTCATGACAACTAAAGTGCTTCCTGAGTGCTTGTTGGGTAAACTGACTTTCCCACAAGAGCTTCCTCTCTTTTACCACTGCCCCTGTTAACATGCTTACACACCCACATGTTTTTATCTATACTTGTGAGGACCTTGATTGACGCAGTGCATTGTCATTACGATACCTCTGATCCAGCCATAACCATGAGAGCTAGTTGCATAATCCCATTTGTTACCCTAACAGACAAAGAACCCCTAAAAGAGAATCTCTTTGAAGAAAATGGGACAACCACTTGTCCTCACAAAGATGTAAGAGCAGGAGCTCACGCACACAGACATGCACACACGCATTCCTGCAGTCGCTGAAATATTAATAAAATGCTTCATTCAGCAGAGCGAGGTTCTTTCCATGAAAGCCCAGTTGTCTCCAGAGTCTGAGCCAGTGGTGGCTTATTACTGGTCATTCTGGTATTATATCACCCATAGTGCAGTTAGGGCAGGTGATCAGTTTCCAACAGTTTATATAAAACATCATCTACAACTTTACAGCGATGCTGCATTGCTGGCATGCTGTGTTCCTTGTTTTGAGTCTGATAGCTTTGAAAACAAGTGACAGTGAAGCTGAAATACTTTCACAATTTTAAATCATTGTGAGATAAAATTGAAAAGACTGTGGATGTTTGCTCTTTATAACCTTTGATTAAAAGCAACTCAGAGAAATTCTGCTGGGAACAAAGTCATGCAGCATTATACCATACATGCACCTTGATGAATTTAAATTCGTAAGAAATTCACAATTAATTTGCACCATTACCTTTTGCAAGAGCATAGTTGTGCAACTGAAATCCCAACCCTTGTACACCTAGTCTGTGTATGTGTGCAATTTTTCTTCACAGTTGTTGGTCCATTGATGAAGACTAATATTTGGAAGTAAATTCATGTCAACTAAATGCTGAAATAGCACTATAATATGCTTTATGGTCAGTTAAATTATTTTTTTCAAGACATCAGGTCAGCATATCATGACATTTGATTTAGCACACATTTCTTATATTTAATCTTCCCCTCTAGACATTCGCTGAGCCAATAAATTGGCTTTTGTTCAAAAACTGTTGTGACCTGGATGCTTGACCTCTTGGTTTCTGCTTGTGGTCTGATTGTGAGAATAAATGAAGTCTGAACAATGACCTCCTCTGTCAACCCGCGGACAGGAAAACCCCATTGACTTGATTGTGTATTATTGCGGTATTATCATCCGTCTTTGTTTGTGTTCACACAGAAGCATGCACAAATCTGAGCATGCATTGGCACATGCACGCATGCAGAAGCGTGCACACAAACACAGCAACACAAAAAAAATTAAAGGTATGAAACTCTCATAGATGCACACCCTCAAACACGTTATGTTTATGATTCTTAGGCCAGTAGTTTGCTTTGGGACAAACACAGGAACAGGATATTTACTGTGTTTCCTCAGCTGGTTTATTAGTTCACAATAGTATCTGCTAACAATATGGGCAATGCATTGAAATTCAGCCTTGTGAGTATTTGTATTTCTTCTGTCAATGTTTACTTTTTTGTCAGTCCTGCTGACTCTGTGTACAGTTGGAAGAGTGACGGGAAAGGTGGAAATGTAAGTGGATGTCACAAAATGGTGTTAGCCTTATTTCATCTATGCATGTCTGTCTGGTGGTATTTGCTGGTGCAACATATATGCGCTAGGAACAACTGGACAATTGGAGTTTGCATTTACTCTAGTTGGATGTGTAATGTTTTCTAGCAAAGTGATGCATTATTAAAATGATCTCTTCTTGAACCACCTACTGCTTTCATGTTATAAGATCTGATCAGTAATGAGCTATTAATATAATATGTAATTATACATAATAAGTGATACTTAAATAAATTAAAAGATATTTTCATCCATACAGTTTCTAAGCCAATATAAATGAATTTAAATCCAGTCTTCAGACACAGTATGTGGCCCTTAACTTAAACTTCTCTTTCATTTTATTCTCAGTACGTCTCCCTCTCTCTGCCTTAATCGCTTACTCTCTCTAATCCCACCAAACGACATCTAGTCATATAAATCAACATGTTTACAGTGAAACTTTCCAATTAAAGAGGACGTTCGTTAAGAAGCATCAACGGACACCGCTGGATCCTTAATTGCCCGGGATGCCAGTGTGTGATGCATATTAATTACGTATTAACCTTACAGTCAAACACACACACACAAATGCACATTAGTGTGTATTGCATATTAATTACCTATTACCCTTTGTGCTGTGCATTAAGAGCTGCGTGGCATCAGAAAGACAGCTTGCCCAAGGGCAACACACACACTGGCACATGCATATACCACCAACGCTGTCTATTCAGGTTGCATTCACAATGAGGAATGAACCATTTCAGTCAGCCAGCCATGACCATAACTAATCTCACCACGGGAAGTGTGTCTGCTGGCGTGTGTACATATGTGTTTTCAGTTATTTGTGCCTTTGAGATGGTTGAAGAATTAAAGCACCTCACTGAAAGCACTGCATGTAACTCCTCACCTGTCCTTGCACGTGGGAACAAATTATTGTGAAACATCTAACAAGATGAGAGAGATGGTTTAGAAAGACATGGGTAATAAAAAAAAACATAAATGAAAGCAGTGAAAAAAATCCCTTTTAACTTTTTCAAAAAAATACTTTAAATAGCACTTTAATCTTTAATAAACATCTAGTAAACAAGATGCCGTATAAAGTTGATTTAGACAACTTGCACCTGATGTACTCCTGTCCTGACAGTTGCAGTGTGGACCTTAGAGCTGCCCTTCAGCTGTTTCTTGGCTGTAGATCCCAGACTGTGTTCTTATTTACTCTCTGTGGCTTTTTAATCACTTTATCCTATTTTCAACCTCCGGTTTGCTTCTCTGACCTTCATGCTCCCCTTGCATTCAAATCCTTTAGCGCATAATTAAGTGAAGGCAGTGATATTGATATGTAGTCATGATATATGAAGTCGGTTGTACTCATGCGGTTTTGGAAATACATATACATATCTATATATACTTCATTCCCATGCATGTTCTTTGTTCATTTTCATGTAGAGCATGGATAATCTATTTATCCTAAATGGAAATGAACTAGAATTAATGGTAATAAATACCTTAACAAGTGCTCATTAGTCAACTGGAATTGACTTTTATTAAAGTGGCATGCAATGAATTTTTTTCACACCAGTTTACACATTTGAATTGCAAATGTTTATATCATTTTCATAATCATTTACAGTACAACTTCCAGGGGAAAGACATTTCCATACATTACTTTAATTTAATCAGAGCACATCATCTCGTCTTTGACGCCACACTGGCAGCAAAAGTCTATCGGTCTTTTTAAACGCTGGATGGACATTTCTTTCTCTGTGTTTTCCATTTTTCAGCTAGCAAATACAGATTTAGTTTGCATAAGCTGTAAATGTCAAACACTGATACATTTTATTTTTCATTAACTTAAAGTGCTTTTAACTATTTCCCAGAAACAATTCTGGATCGTGTGTGTGTGTGTGTGTGTGTGTGTGTGTGTGTGTGTGTGTATATATATATATATATATATATATATATATATATATATATATATATATATATATATATATATTTATATATAAACACACACATAAA